>VMDO01004506.1:0-108576 GCA_007922755.1 Pedetes capensis | reverse complement strand
AGAAAATTTTCCAGCATACAAAGTAAAGGGTCACAAAAATGACAGAAGATGAAAGAGAATGTGATAATGAAGTGACAAAAGAGATTCAGTACCCACATTGTCATTTTCCCGAAGAAAATACAGAATAAATGGAAACAGTCAAAAGAGAATAGAATAAAAATTTTCTGGTTAGACATGATATCAGAGAATGCAGGTCAAGGAAGCATAGCAGACAGCAGGCAAAATTAATGTCAGATGCTGAAGACTGATAAAAGAAAATCTATTAGGCTTCCTTCAAGAATAGTTTACAAACAAGTAGGATTCTGGCAGAGTTGTGATAATGAATACCAACATTAAGGTGAAATACATTAACTGAAGCAGAAACATCTTCATGGTAGATCGTCAAGTGACAGGTAGATAGAATAGAATTTACCTTATAATATCATTTTTGCAAATTATGCACACATATAAGAGAAAATTATGCAATGAAAACTTTAATAATGACTTTCTATGATGATGGGAAATGAGAGTACATTTTGCTTACTTCATTCCTGTCTACATTTGGTAAATGTGTAAACAAAATGTCTTGAATTTATAAATAAGAGAAAAAAAATAAGTGTTAAAATAGTCTGAGTATTGTGAAAATCTGCCTAACATGGGATATAAAAATTTCAGTCCAACTGAGGACTGATAAAAGTTGCAGGAATGTGAAATGATTTAGAAATGTGATTGCATTGGAAAGGTATATTATTTTTTAGCTGTCAGTGAGAGGAAAACCATCACATGGCTGTGACCACTGCCCCTTGTACTTATGCCTGTATTTTTTTCTCTTTGGATTATTGTCGTTATCTGTATTTAACTTGATAAAAGAGTGGACTATTGCTAGCTAAATAAAAGAAAACCAAATTAATTATAATTTACTAAAATCATTTATTATAAACATACATTTTAACCTACAAAATAATGTTTATATATACACAAACTAATATGGAGCTATTAAAAGACAACCTGAGATCATTTTAACAAAGTTAACTTGAATAAGGTAAAGACTCTAGAAACATGTAGCATTCCTGGCACAAGATAATTCCAAAGCGCCCCCTATCTACAGGTTATATTTACAGTCAGAGCCAAGGAAGGGATGTGCCCAAACTGCTGACTTGTTGCAGCTGGCATTTACCTTGTATAGACAATGGAGTTAAACATAAAAAAGATCATGTGCCTGCCACAGAATCAGATAGTGTTTTTCACCCTGTTGTATATAGGGCTGTTATGAGTTGTACCCTACTTGAAGGCACCTAACAGTAACAGATGTGATCTATTCGGTTGTCAGTCTGTGACTGCTAAAGTTTAATTTCCATGATGGGTGAAAACTCAGCAGTTTGGTTATAAGGATATATTCAAGTTAGGCTACAAATTGTTTACACAATAAAGTAGGGTACAGATAATTATATAGGGAGGCTACATTGGACCAAACTTTGTTACCCACGTACAGAAACAACCTCAGACCAAACTTATGTTCATTTAACTGAACCAAAGTCATATTACATGATGTAGACCAACAAATTCAAACATTACTCCTGGGGTCCATTAATCACTTGTTTTGAAATTTTACAACAAAATTCTATTATATGATTTTACATGATTCCGTGGATGGTGGAAATTTATGAAGCAGAATGCAAATATCATCTCACAGCATTTATACAAGGCACATCACATGTGCTTTCGTATGTTTCTTTTAAATGCAAGCACACTTAGTAAGCTAACATAGCACAGGAATGTGTAAAGCAAGGGTGTAGGCCCGGCGTGGTGGTGCACGCCTGTAATCTCAGAGGCTTGGGAGGAGGAGACAGGAGGATCACAAGTTCGAGACCAGAGGAAGTCTGCATAATTTAGCGAGACCCTGTCTCAAAAATTTAAAAAAAAGGGGGGGGGGGCCGGGAGGGCCGCTCAGTGGTCTAGCATTTGCAAAGCATGCAAGCACGAGGCCCTGGGTTCAACCCCTACTACCACAAAAAAAAAAATAAATAAAATAAAAAATAAATGAAAATAAAAATAAAGCAAGTGTGTAAAGAGGGATATTTACATACCTAGAAGTAGTCAAATCTGTGAATAACACAAATTGCCACTGTAGCCTGCAGTTACATAGCTCCAACATCTCTGTTTTTTAGCTTGATCTGTGCCATAATTGGAGAAAGTAAATGCCAACATAAATCAGCATCTATTTCAGCCTATAAAAATAGGGGAAGAGTCTAGAAAACAAATAATCAAGTCAAATTTCAAATTTTGAGGCTATCCAATGTGGTAGGGTAAGAATAAAACTCATAAACTCCTTATTAGTTTATTTATTTGAGCAAATTCAGTCATTCGGATTGACTGACAAGTTGAGCACTTCCTAAAAGATTTGTTTAATTTGGAAACACAGTGAAATTTTCAGAAGGAATCTGCAGGATTTCTTTCTTTCCAATATTAAGCTTTTTTTTTTTTTTTCATTCTTTCTCTCTCTCTCTCTTTTTTTTTTTTCCAGGTTGAACCCAGGGCCTCCTGCTTATTTGCTTTGCAAGTGCTGTACCACCGAACTCCACCCCCAGCCCATTTTTTTTTTTTTTTTTTTTTTTTTTTTTTTTTTTTTTACTTTCTGAGACAGGGTCTCTCAAATTGCACAAACTGGCTCTGGTCTTGAACTTGCGATCCTCCTGCCTCTGCCTCCTGAGTCGCTAGGAGTACAGGTGTGTGCCACCATGCCCGGCTCCAATATTAAAACTATGTTAAAGGTGGTTTTTCGTTGACAGATTCTAAAACAGTTATCTGGAAATTTCCTACCTCATCACTCTGAAAACTTAGATATTTGTTTTCTTTTTTAATGTTTCTTTTCCCCATTTACCCATTAAACATTGTCATTGAGTAATTCAGTAAATAAGGAAAAGCTATTCTCTAACTCAGAAGTTATGTACTCAGTTATATTTTCTGTTATGTAATTCATCCATCAGCTTGGAATGAGTAGGCACTTTCGGTTTTTGATTTTTTTTTTTTTTTCAGTACTGCGGGGTAGAACCCAGGACATTGTGCATGCTCAGCAAGGGCTGTGCTACTGAATTGCACCCCCAAACTCATTAAAGAATGTTTGTTTTTTGAAACAAGTCCTCACTAAATTGCACAGGCCACTTCTGGCTTCTAATCCTCCTGTCTCAATCTCTAACTGGAATTATAGGCATGCACCACAGTGTACAACTTCATTCTAGGTTTTAAATGAACTAAAGTCTAATTGGGGCTGAGGTTTAGCTCAGTTGGTAGAGTGCTTGTTCTGTGTACTCTGAGGTCCTGGGTTCAATCCCCAGGACCACAAAAATAAGAGAAGGACATGACAGTCCACTCCTGAAACAATCATCAGCCACCAAAAACCCTATAAATAGCAGAGAAGCACTCATATGGTGCTGGGCATGTACATAGGGTCGCTACAAGGACCCTGTCTCAACAGCACCTAACAACAACTAGAAGAATCTAGTTATTCACTGCACATATTTTAAATTTAGATGCAAAACTGAAAATAAGTATAGTTAACTAAATATGTAATTCTTAAATCAGTGAATATTTTTTCAACAAATATTTAACCAGTGAACTTTTTGTCAACAAATGTTTTGTAAACTATCTGGTAAGATGTGATATCATATTGATCTAGTCTGCAACATGTTTGAATTGTGCCAAATTTTTCAGTATGTATCCTAAAAAGATAATTAAAACATATAGAAGAGATGCAATTCTTGGTATTGGATTACTATAAATACATATATTGACATTTTAAAGCCAAAAAACTATTTCTCAGATAATTTTCTACCTTAGTCTTTTGATAAAGAGTTGAATCTCATCAGGCACAGTGGTGCACACCTGTAATCACAGCAACTCGGGAGGCAAAGGCAGGAGGATAGCAAGTTCAAGACAAAAGGCAGTCTGCATAATTTAGCAAGACCCTGTCTCAAAAAGTAAAACAATGGGCTGGGGGTGCAGCTCAGTGGTACAATACATGCAAAGCATGCAAATGCAAGGTTCTGGGTTCAACCCACCGTACCTCAAAAAACAAGCAAACAACAACAAAAAAGAGTTGAATCTCTTCTTACAGGTATATTGACAAGTAGAGAAGGGAGTAGGCAAGGCAGTGAAACTCTGTTAACAGTGATATATTCACACCTATGATTAGGGCAGGGGTAAACATAAGTCAATATCAGAGGCTCTTAGATATCCATGCGTGCATTTATGTTATCATATTAAAAGTCAACCCTTTTTCTTTCTTTTGTACTTTTCATGGATAATAATATTACTAATAGCTCATAATTTAGTCATCCAGGACCCCAAGTTGAGATATCAAGCTATGTCAGGAAGAAAAAGTGGTATTACTGTTCACATCTAACTGTAACCATAAGCAAGCAAATTAAGAATCCAAAACATGTTAAAAGATGTCATACTTTAGAAAAATGAACTCTCACTTGTATATGCCTAAAGACCCCAGCAAAAAGCAGGCTGGAAGCTAGTAGAAAATTTTGAAAATAATTAAGTAAATAAATAAGGTAACAGATGTCAGAGATATCATACAATTACAGTATCATGTTTTGGTAATCATGATGATTTAAGAACTATATGGCAAATCTGTCTTGTATGTTGACTGTATTTATTAGCAATAATTGTGTCTAAAAGTACACAGAACTTCTGAAATTTTGCTTGAATTGTGAATCTGAAAGGTGAGTCTGTCAAGACATTTCACTATTAATGACTAAGTGAACATTAATATAAGTGGCATGCCTACCTCTTTGAAACTAAGTGTGTTTGCATAGGTCTCAGAAAAGTTATAGCAGGTGTGGATTTTGATCTCTTCTAAGGGGAAATACATTTAACCTTGCCTATAAATTAAAAGACCCATATGTCTGATACCTTGTCCTATTATGGGTGCTTGCATGTTGTTATGATGCTGAAAGCTATGCCATCAGTATTTTAGGTACTAGCAGGACCACCCATGGTGGACTGGTTTCAGCTGAGCTTCCAGAATAAGAAAGACTAGGGAGAAGGACTCAGAAGCCCAGTCCCAAAATAACTAGCCATTGAAAACCCTATATGAATAGCAGAAAGGCATTGTCAAATATAGTGCTGGAAAATCAGCCTTCCATGCTGGAAGGCATTCAAGAAAACTGGGGAAACGTTGCTCCCTCAAAGTAGAGCCTACCTTAATGATCAGAATGGAATAAAGCCCTTGGGACCTCCCTTTGCTGGTGTGTCATGTCCTAAAATGAGAAGAAATATAGTGGCTTCAACAATGGACTCAAACATAAGAAGATCCAGTGCATGGCACAGTATTGAGTCATGTTTCCTTCTGTTGTACAGAGTTGCTATGAGCCAGACCCAAGTTGATGGCACCTAAGAACAATAAATTGAAAGAATTATGAGATTTTGATAAGATAATTCAAAATAGCTGTAAGATATTTGTTTTATTGCAAACAATGCATAAGGGTTTTATGCTAAGAATTCTGCATTGAATAAGAAAGAAAGAATCTACCTTAAATAAATTAGATTTTCCTTAGGGAGAGAAGCAAACAATAAAACCCAAAAGGGTAATAAAGTTAGACAAATTTACGTAGTGATTAGTTCTCTGAAGAGAATAAATAAGGATAATGATGAAGAGTTATTGGAAGAAGGGGAAATTTTACCTAAAATGATAAGATGTGGTCTTTAAGCTGAACATGAGAATCAGCTTAGATTCTTACCTACAATGCACACACCTCAAATAGTCCTAAACTATTGGAATAGGACTCTTATTGCCAAAGAATATCAGTACAATGTTCTGCTCAGACCTGTCCTTGTTTCTGAACATGGTAAATATGTAAAAGGAAATGATATGTGAAGATACCACATAACAGCATTAAATACTTTATCAAATCATTTATACCTGTTTTGTCTAGTCTTTATCAGAAGCATATTAAATAGATATTATCACATTGTTTCCCAATCAAAAAAACTAAGGTGAAATCCTGGGATACCAAGCAAAATTGAAATTTGAACTGGATGTCTGTACTCTACACATGCACTCTTTCTGGTAGTCCACATTCATCACTCTATTCCATGCAAATCATTATTCATATTACTGTGATAAATGGATGTGTACTGGACACATAAACATGTATTTCCTATTTTTTTCAGTCCTTGGGTTTATTTTGGTAAACAGAACAATTAAAGAGTTGATGTAGAAATTTATACTTTTGGAAGTTTTGAAATTCCTATTACTTGAATTTCCACTGGGAATATGTTTTATGTGTATGAAGGGAGAATCATAAGATTTTTATCTGTTGCCTTCCCAATAAACCTGCATTTACTCTATCCAGGTCCCTGTCCTGGATTGGTGCACCTATTCCATAGTTGCTCTGAGCAATGATGGCTCTTTCCAACAGTATCCATTTGTCAGAGATGTGTGGGCAGATTACAGCTGCACTGGAAAAGAGGCAGTGGGTAGATAGTTAATGAAATGTGGAAGAGGCTGTAACCAAGTTACTATATCAAAAACTCACCACAGGATCAAAAGGAAAAGGACCCCTAGCTCTGATTATCATAGGGAAAAAGGTGACAGATCATGAAAGACTTCACAAAGAAGATTATGAATGATAAATAGGAATTCATCAAATTTATAAGTGTAGAGGAGGTTTAAAGGGAAGAGGGACAGATGTGTAGAAAGAAACAGAGACATAAAAGAACATGACAAGATGAAAGGAATCTCAAGTAATTTGGTGTAAGTAAATAGGTGTTTGTAGAGGAGACAGTAATGATTATGTGAAAAATCTATTACAGAAATACATGATATGCTAATAAGTTTGGATTATATACAATAAAAATCACTAAAAGTGCTAAGGAAAATGCACAAATGATAAAGATAACATGAAATATGTCTCTTATGAATATTAGTGCATTGGAATTCAAAGTGTAACTTAAGACATAACAGTAATTCATAAAATGTAATTGAGGAATAAAGTAGCATCTTATTTCCAAACTCTACAGTGTGTGACCAGAATTGTATTTTTCAGAGACCTCTGAACATTCATCATTGCGTAGACTACCTTTTCAGAATTCTCCTGAGGAGAATTGGGCCTGCTGCTTCTTTAGCATTTATGTAGAAGTTTGCCATGGTGGGTCCACACCAAGATCCACTTATAAAGTTACCACAAATCATGTAACTACTAACTGGCCACAAGTTCAAATTATCTGTCATGTCGCAGTTATTCTTATAGTCAACAGTGAATCATTTGGCCATATGAATTAGACAGTGTTTGATTTACTCATTATAAAGGCTAAACATACTCCATCTTACCTAGAGTAAACTACTTATTTTAGCCATTAAATTATGAGCATTGTCTCATTGCTGTTTTTCATTTCATGTATGAAGCAAGGTCTGCGCTGGGGGAAAGGGGGAAGTAGGCAGTACCCATATTCTTCTTCATGCTTCCAGTACTCTCTAGTCATACAGTCAGATATTCTGAAATTCTGTGTCCTTCTATTTTCATCCAGGCTTCAAGAGAAGAAGGAAAAGCTATTAAACTGACACAAGTGTATAAAGGACTGATGGATCCTGAGGTTGTCTTTTGAGGGGATGGGGGACGTCACATGAGTGTTGTTTAGTAACTCCCAGAAAGGAAGAGGTTTACACATGCTGCTCCACACACTCAAGACCACCAGGAATATTCTGCACTTATGTGAAATAAGGCTACAGAGGCTAGCACTGGATAAGTGTGTATCATTTAATTGACAAAATCGTTCAAAAACAGAAAGCCCATGCAGCAAAAGGCAAAGAAACAGGGGTGGTAAAAATGTTCAGGAAACTTGGATAATGGAAAGGACATTAGTACAGCCCCATGACGAATGGTTGTCACTTCTTTTCCCCTCTTTGTTGTTTTGAGATAGGGTCTTGTTATATAGCCCAGACTACTCTTGAATTCATGATCTTCCTACTGTAGCCTCCAAAGTACTGGGATTATAGGCATGAGTCACCATATTGTCTTGTCCTAGTCATTTATCAGATGTGTGGCCTCAAAAATCATTTCTCCCTCTCATCAGTAACATAAAGATATTACTAACCCATCTCTTTTGAGCCATTGAGTTGTTGTAAGGACTAAATGAACCCAAAGTTATTTATTTTACATACTGGAAAGCATATGGAAAATTTTATACTCCATCTAAGGTTATCATCTTAGTTTGACCTGTGATAAAAAAGTATCATTCTGGCTCTGTGGCTTCAAACAGTAAACGTTTATTTCTTACAATTCTGGAGGTTGGATGGCTGAGATCAGGGTAGCAGCAGGGTTAAATTCTTAATGAGAGCCCTCATCCTGGTTAACAGATGGCTGTCTTCAGATATTATCCTCAAATGGCTGAAATCTCTGTTCTCTTCATCTCTTTATAAGGCTAGGCATCCCATGCACGAGGGTTATGCCCTAATGACCTAATTAGCTCCCAAAAGCCCTGCCTCCAAATCCTATTACATTGAATCCTTAGGCTTCAATATAAAGATTTGTGAGAGACACAACACACAGTCCCTAACAGTTACAAATATTGGCTGTGGTCCTCACAGAAGATCCTTCCAACCTTCAGGAATGACCTTATTGCAACGAACTCCACCAGTGTAGTCCAGTCTACACATGACCTGTCATGTCACAGTCCAGCAAAATCATGGGTCAATCCTGATAGAAGAGTCACTACGATCAGTGTTTAAGTTATTAAAAAAAAATAGAAAATAATAATAAAAAAAACTTTTCCCTGTGTGTATAAGCAAACTTCACATGTAAAAATTTCCATGAGAGCAATGCATCTAAGTTTCCTTTTATCCAATTTTTATTTAAAATGGCTTCTTGTTGTTAGGTACCCTCAAGTCAGTGAGGGTACCTAACCAACTCATAGTGACCATACGTACAACAGGCGAAGCACTATTGTCAGTGCTTCTCTGCTATTCATAGGTTTTTCAATGGTGGATTGAATTTTGGGAGGGGGTTGCTGGGTCCATCTCCCAAGCCTACAGCACCTGGTGTTCCCATGTGGTCTCCCATCCAGGTACCAACCAGGCCCGACCCTGCTTAGCTTCCAAGATCTGATGGGATCAGATGCCACAGTGGTATGGCTACAGGCTTATTTAAAATGGCAGTGCCATATAATTCACATAAACATCACATGTGTGTGAAATGGCACATCAACTGGAATATAACATTCTTTGTTCTATAGATTGTCCCTTATAGATTTTATTGGTATACTCAGAGGAGGAATGATAAGTGAAGCCTGCCCAATTGCAGCTCTTTTTTCTTCCTTTCTAATTTTTTTTATTATTTGCAATTCTGGTGTTGTTGAACCTAAGGCCTTGCTCTACCACTGAGCTGTACCCTAACCCCTTTTTAAATTTTAAGTCAGCATCTCCCTAAGTTGTGCAGACTTCCTCTGGCCTCAAACTCCCAATCCTCCTGCCTCCACCTCCTGAGTTACTGATTACAGGATTGTGCCAGGATGCCTGGCTCCATGTGCAACTCCTCAAACAGAAAGAAAAATAATATTTTCTTGAGTTAATTTCTAGCATGAGTGTCTGAATCACCCTTATGCAGTTATTCTCTCTGTCAGATATTAGAAGATTTTAATGCAGCCTTATTTCTTCCAAGTCTATTTTATGTGATTCCAGAAAGCCTCCTCACTTTTTTTGTTGTTTTGACAAGAGGAATAAAATGCACTTTATGACCAAATCCATGTATGTTTTGGACTCCTTCACTAAGAGATACTTGGGGGAGCTTAATCAAGAGAGCTTTTATAGAGTTTAATACAGAAAATAAAGCCAAGAAAGTAAGCACTGAAAATAAATTACCTTGAAAATGGTGTAAATCCTCTTTATCTGTCTGTCTATATTTAATTTCTCTCATTTTCACATGAAAGAGCATGCTACTTTGGAGAAAAAAGATGGTATCTCAAGGTTTAACATGCTTACTCTCATTTTCCCAATCAACAGGATAACATCATTGCCCAAATTATGTTCTTTGATCACTCACCACCCAAGTCATTACTCCTACCTCAGTTATTTTTAAATGCTTGCTCTCGAATTGCTCATATTTTCAGGAAATTGCTAATATTTCTTTACCACTCCATCTAGACTGCATGGACAAATTAGACTGTGTGGACAGAAAGAGTTGTTTCGACTCGCCTACATTCATGGATAGATGGCTAATTGCTATATTCTGAAAACTGAATCTAAGAGGCCAGAATGGTGGTAAGAGTTTGCAAATGATAAAGCAGAGAAGAAACTAAACAGTCTTTGTTTTCTTGAAAGAATTCTAACAATTTCAAACCTCATTCTGAAGTATTTTTGGCTTATATTCTTCTCACCTGAAAGAGAAGTATAGCTATTGTTAAAAATTCTGAAAATCCAGGGCAACTTTTTATCTTTGTCTTTCTTTCAGGGGAGGACTCTGTCATAAATTCATCACCAAATTACAGCTCAGACTATCCAGTAGGATTCACCCCTGCTTGAGAATAAGGCATAGTCCTATTATAATTTTTTGTGATTTTTACCTTGTTTATTAGCTTATGCTTCTATTCATTGACAACTCTTTTATCTTGAGTGGTCTCTGCTTATTTGGAACTTATTGGTGTTGTTGTTAGGTGCCCTGGAGTTGGTATCTGACTCATAGGGACCCCACATACAACAAGTGAAACACTAATGTTACTGCTTCTCTGCTATTCATAGGGTTTTCAATGGCATATTGCTTTTTGGGAGTGAGTTGCCGGGTCCTTCTTCCAAGCCGACAGCACCTTGTGTTCCTCGGTGGTCTCCCATCCAAGTACTAACCAGGCTGGACCCTGCTTAGCTTCCAAGATCTGACAGGACCAGATGCCACAGTGATATAGCTGGAGGCTCTTTGGGTCTAGTATTTTTCTTTCTCTCTGTCTACCAACAATTTCAGTTCTATCTTCTTTCCAAGCTTCTAAATACTCACTGGAGAAGGAAGCATTTGGACAAGAAGCATTTCCTTAGCTTTGAGAAATGCTCTTATTAAATTTCAAGCCACATAAAATGGCAAGGGAGGTAATTCAAGAAACAAGCTCTTCCCTGAAACTGACTTCATCAGGGAATAGTTCAGCACCATTGTTGTAATTTATACCCCTGTCTTTACAAATCCCTTCTATATCATTTTCTGTTTAGATTAAAGGCCTAATGTGAGTTCTGTTGAATTAGACCTGAGCTGCAGTGTTCTGCTCACATCTGCCCTGAGCGCTGCATGGGAAAGCAGCTGCCACCAATGTCAATAGAGTCCTATAAAGATTAATGGGGCACCTGAAAAGCAACAAGAACTTTGAGTGATTTCAGGGACTTTAGACTCCAGAAATCAATTTCCCTGAAAATGTTCTTGCTAATTTAACTGATAGTATTTGACACTCCCCCTGTGTAGAACAAGCTGTAAGTATGAAAATCAAGACTTTATTTTCACCCAGAGTGTAAGTTAATATACATAGGTATGTGTGCTCCAATGTATAGGCACGCGTGTGCATGTATATAAACCAAGGTGTGAAAAAAGATGCGGGCATTCAGATTAGGCAAAATTAATGGCCTTGCATTGTTTACAGAGTATTGTATGAACAATGTTCAGCTACATACTTTAATATATTGAACTCTATTAAAGTACTAAACAAAGCAATCTCAACAAAAGGATTTTATTGTAGTTTCATGCTATTGATAAAGGCATAATACGCTAAAAACTCAAAGTAGGCGAGGAAAATACTCACTAAACCAAGTGCTGTTGAAATTTTTAAGTATTTAGGTGGTATTTGGGTAAGAATTTTTGAATATTCTATGTGGCAAATATTTGGAAATTAATTACTGTCACTTCATTTGCATAAAATGAGGATACTGTGACTCACATGGACTTCTCCATAAGGCCCTTTATAAAAATCTATGTTTAAGAGAATTTTAGGTTGACTTCACCCTAATACCTGGATTTAGTAACTGCCTTATCTAGTATTTGCAAAAACTTTTGAAAAGACAAGCTGAAATGAAAAAGTTGAGAAAAACAGAAAAAGTAAGACAAAGCTTTTGAAACTTTGTGGCCTTGTATGCTGTGGTCAATTCTTAATAAGTTTGCTTTGTGAATTCTCATTGATCCTTGATTTGAGTTCCCAGGTTTAGTAATAAAATATGACATGGTTTCTCACTTGAATGCAGGGCAATTTGCTGCAAAAGAAAATGCAAAATTGTGCCTAGTGTAGGTCTATGACCTATTTAGAGAATTCATGAAGTGTTTCAAGTCTACCTATTGTAACTCAGAACTCTCCATTTTCTATTGTGTTATGACATGAGGCTAACATAGAGTATGATTTAGTGGTCCCAGTGCTGGGCAAGTAATGCATTTCACAACTGAAGCAAATCTATGCAAGCACAGAATGCAATTTTAACACTCTCTCTCTCTCTCTCTCTCTCTCTCTCTGTCTCTCTCTCTACTCTATCTCTCTCTCCCTCTCCCCTGTCTTACACATCATACATACACTCACGGGGTAAGTTTCTCCTCATTCCTCTTATGATCGTGGCTTCTATGTTCAGGTGCCCTACACATATCCCAATTGTCTGCAACCCAATGCATTCAGCTTTGCCAAATAGCACATCTTGCAAATTTCCTTGGTAATTTTTGTTTCTCCTAAAATTCCCATGACTTGACTTTACCGATAAAGGTAAAAGGAAATATTTTAAAGGGTGGAAAGAGAAAAATACTTCAGAGTAGTTTAATGTAGCAATTGTTGCCATATCAGACAAAGTTGCAAATAAATTAATTCTTAAAAAGACCGAGAACAATAAAGAAAACCTCCACATGGACATAAACCACATTGATACTGAACTGAAGGGAAAATTGTAATGTTAGCAGCTATGTGTGTGTGAGATTTAGGGAGGTTGAGTTCACTGTTGTGATAGGGAAAAGTGGCTGTTCCTTTGGTACTAATACATCTGCTTTGCCTGGTCATTTCATGTCACATCCTCTTAGCTCACTGACATAAGAAGTCAACTTATTGCGATCAACTCTGCCAATGTATTTGGGGATGGAGAAGCCCGCTGCATGCTACTCTGCCTTTTGTCATTACCAAACAAATTGTCAGGTGAGGAGATAAGGTCATTGCTACTCAGTATCCTTCTATCAGCAATGGTCCACAATGAGTTCTAAATTTTTCTCTACTCCTCCTCAGAACCCCAAACCACAACTCGTTCTTCAGATGTCACGTTGAATGCAAAGAGGGAAATATCACAAAATCATGTCACACATTTCTAGGGAGGCCAGCTGAAACTGAGTATTTCTGTCAACAAAATATTTTGGTTCACTAAAATATTTCCACAGGAGAAAGACATGGCAATTCACTCCTGAAACAATCCCAAAACCATCAGCCAATGAAAACCCTATGAGGCTCGATATGAGTCAGACCAAATTCAATGGCACCTAACAACAACAGTAAAATATTTCCAGATTATGTTTATACTATGTCCGAGACAAAGAAAGCCAGTGACTATTTGGTACTTCTGATACCTACCAGACTTCTATTCTGCAAAATAAAATTGTTGAAATTTTCTCCCTTCATTCACATGTGGATGAATGATCCATGACATGTGGATTCTAATTCAATATTACACAAAATATACCTAAGCATTTTTGCTTTGACATCTAACAAATAGAATTCTTGTTTGTTTTTGCCCTTTACTTCTGGAGAAATCTAGAATGAAATATAAATTAGAGGGTGAGAAAAAATAAGACTTTATGAAATATTCAATATTACTTTCTGAGATTTTTCATCTTTCCAAGTGGTAAGAATGCAGCTTTTTCCTCCCTTCTTTTCCCCCTAATCCTCTGTTTTACTGGCAGCTTTGCTGAGGCAGAGGCTAGTGGATTCAAAGGAGGCCTAGTATAAATGAAACACAATCATCTTCAACCCCTGGGAGAAATGATCACTTATTATAATGGTATAATAGATATGTGCCCTAGCAGAGATGCTTCTGACTTTTAATAACATGGTTTTTTTTTGTATTGTGTTTATGAATACTGATACTCTCCTAACACTGATATTTTTGTATACATTATTTCTATTTCCATTCCTTGCTGTACATAACCAGTTGCATTCCTGAGTCCCTCCTCTCTCTGGGATGATATAGTGCAGATTATGCAGAGTAAGTATCAATGCAATAAGAAATATATGGTAGTGGAGAAATGTTTTAGATATCCAGTGTTAGATAACTAGGTATCTACTCTCTACTCTTATCCTCCCATAATAAATTACCATGTTTTCTGGTTCCTTATCTATCTGTCTATCTATCTATCTATCTATCTATCTACCTACCTACCTATCGATGTATCTATTTATATCATATATATTATAAAGAAGAAAGAAGGAAATGATAAATATGTAGGATAAAAGGATATATCAATAGGAAAGTAATATATACATTACATATATATCCATATATGCCCATATATATATATATATATATGTATACACACACACACACACACACACACACACATATATATATATGTAAGTAAAGTTGATACTGAGATAATTAAAGTAATTATACATTTATGCAGAATAGAGTCTTTGGTAGGAAGCAAAGTCAATTCATGATATTTTATACAAAACCATTTTGTGATTTTGCTACAAATTTATAAAATTTTCTTCTGAAATCCTCCTATCTGTACTTTCTGAACAATGTCAAATAATGGCTATTCTCATTAAATTCTCTGCTATAACTAGCAATGCATGCTATATTAATTTTTTAAATACATCTATTTTCTATAGTGGCAAGTGTGTATACAATTAAAAAATAAAAGTATTTACTATTTTACTTTCTCTCCTTAAGGTTTTTCAATATATTTGAATAGATATATTTGAAATATGCATTTTATATTATTCCTCAAACAACAAGCATCTCTGTACACAAATGCATACATTTGTATTTATATAGAATTATTAAATTATGCATTTTAAATATTATAATTATTTTCAGTATAAAAACCTCAGGCTGGGGTTTAGCTCAGTTGGTAGAGTACTGCTCCACACTTTCTGAGGACCCCAGTTCAATCTCCATCACTGCAAAAATGGGAGGTGGATGTGGCAGTACACTCCCGAAGCAATCCTGAAAAACAATCATTGAAAAACCTATCAATAGCAGAGAAGCACTGACATAGTGCTGAGCATGGTATAGTGTCAAGGAGTGTTTCATTTTCTTGTATATAGGGTCATTATGAGAAGGACCTTACTTGACAACAATCAAAGACCTAAGTAATTTAAACCATTTCTTTACCTACAAGAATACAATAATATTACACTTATTTGGTTCCAATTTCAACAAAGCTGTTCTTAAATCAAAATTCAAGTCATATATGTGACTACATTTTGCTTTTACAAGGATTTGGTTCGAAAATTTTAATAATTACAACTATGTCTCTACTTGTGATTATTTCTATCTAGTCTATATATTTCACACAGACTCATAGCATTTGAAGGGTAAATACAAGTTGCAAACAAATCAACATGTCACCAATTTTTTTTTTAAAAGCCAACCACCATGCATTAAATATCAAATTTAAATCGGCTTTGAAGATTAAAAATTAAATGCTGACTGTGGACTGTGAGAGAATCCATTTCTAATGGTAAATTTATTTCAGTCCACAGGGAATCCTATAAAGGCACAGTTGACTAATGACTATCATTTTCAGTTGATTTCATTACTATTTAAGTTATAGTATAATGTACTTTCCCTTTGGTGCTCTGAAAGTCAGTGATTTACATACATTGGGTTTGAAGCTTTTGGTTTGGCTAAAACAAAAGTGATTTCGTAGCTGAGTGAAGTTTTTTTGTATGTCTACCTGGACCTACTTCTTTAAAAATAATAACAAAATAGCTTTTAATGTATTTTTGTCACCCATTAAAATAAAACAAATGATGCTGTCACTTGGCCAGCTTCATACCAGGAGAACACACTGTTGTAGCCTTCTTTGTGTTGGAAGCATTTGATCTTTCAACTGAGAGTGTAATTTTTAGGAATTATAGCACTATACTTACATACTAACCTGGTAGAACTGTAAACCATCAATTAAAGAAAGCAGATGTTGTACAAAGGATAGCTATTCCATGCAGCCACTTCATATAAAGGAGAACATTGTTATCCCCTGAGTTTTAAAAAGAAAAAACTGTGCTGCTTGGATTTTGGCCTCATATATGGATTTATTTTTGTGATGTATGATTTTGATTCTAAGAGATATTAAAGGTGAAAAGAGCAAGTTGTGAAATCAAGTACTGTACACTAGACACTGTTCTGTACTAGAAGGGTTCCAGAAGAAAAAAGGACTTTGTTCTTGAAATCATGAAGGGGAGGAGATACAACCTGAACATTTCAATAGATAGCAGTACAAGTCAGCAGCACAATCATTAAGAGTTATAAATTTGGTTTGGAAATAGGTAGAAAATGATATGCTGTGCTCATGGAAGGAAATATAAAGAATTATGAGTTTATATCAGACACCATAGCATATGCATTAGCTAGCTTTTATGTCATTATGACTAAAATACCTGACAGAGGCAACTTAGGAAGAAAAGGGTTATTGTGGCTCAGAGTTTCAGAGGGTATCAGTCCATAGTGGGAGGGAAGGCATGGGTGAGGAGCCCAGTCCATGGTGGCAGGGCCTATCACAGACACACTTCACATCATGGTGGCCTAGGAGGAGAGAGACAGGCCAGAATAGGGGACTGGGTAACCTTGAAAGGTGCACTACCAGTAGCCTATTTCTGCCAATTAGGTCCCATCACTCAAAGTTTCACAGCTCCCTAGACAGTGCTACTAACTAGGGTGCAAGCATTCAAACATGAGCCTGTGGGGGGCTATTTTATATTCAAACCCTAACAGCATAGTGCCCTTGAATAAAATTATTTGTATTTACAGAATTTGTATTGCAAGACTTAAATAAGAAAATATTGGATATGCTTTGAAAAACATAATTTGGTCTTCTAAGACCAAATTCAAAGAGGAAAGTTAGCATGCTTAATTTTCTGAGTACTTGATATTTTTATTGTCCTTTTTTGCTTTGGTGGAGAGGTTCTTTTTTCATAACATTGTTTAGAGCTAAAATTAAAACTTCAAAACAACTATTAGTAATACTCTATTAAGAAAAATACATTTGTAAAAATCTGTTCTGTTTAAATAGGTCATTGTCACTGTTTCAGCCTAGAATAGAGAAATAGATAAGAACTCTAAAGAAAGTGCACAAAAAAATAGCCTCTGAAGTCAGATCCAACAACTCCTAAAAGCTAGCCTGTACATTTTTACTCCCATATAAACAAAACATGTGATCAGACCAACCTGCTTTTATTTTCATCTTTAGTTTCAACACACACACACACAGACACACACACACACACACACACACACACACAGAGTAGAATGCTGATGGAGTAGAATGCTGATGGAGTAGAATGCATTTAGTTATATTCATTGTTAATCTGCTCATAAAATGGGAGTGAAACTTAACTAACCTCCTATCACATGTTGGCTATTGTATACTTTACTGGTTTAAGACAATAATAGGATTGGTGTTTATATCTGTGCTTACTTACAACTTCTCCTCAGATCCCTGGGGTAAAGTAGTATTTCTATGGGAATTATTCATCAAGGAAAACAATGAGTAAATGCTATAACTGGAGACAGAATTTACTTCTAAATTTAAGATATGAGAAGTCCCGTGAAGAATTTGCCTTAGGATCCTTACATAAAGTTGCAAAGGATTTCTTACTATTCCTCCAATTAACCATCAATCATGGTCTTATGAGAAAATATTTAAACATTTGTATCAAGCTACTAACTGCAAATGTTCCCAGATATATGCTCATATCTTTCCCCAAGTTATTTCAGAGTAATATCTGCATCTAAAATCACTGTGGCTAGGATTCCTGTTGGAAAATGCTGGAATGTAACTAAGAGAGCATCTGCTACAAGTCACAATAAGTTCATTTATACAACTTTGAGAAGATAGTTTATGAAATGAGCAATATCTTTTGTACTACTGTATTATTTATCAGACCTTACCCAGTGAAACCCTACAGTTGTGGAACTATTTGTCTAATATAAACTGACTGTTCCAAAGTGCAGAAAGACATCAGAACAATGTTCGATGTTTTGCATGTAAGATGGATTTACTCTGGACTGATTAAATTCTCCTTTAAAAGGAGGTTGTTGATACCGGGAAGAATAGTGATGAATGCTTATTGACATTCCATTTTATCATTTAGTCCAAATATTCTTAAGGGCATCAATTGACAGGTTTCTTTATTTCCCTCTTATTAATGCAGGAGAAGAGAAGAACTTTAACTAATTTTTAATCATAACACAAGAAATTTAACTGGAGTTGAGCTTTAAACTGGCAGAGTACTAATCAATAATGACCATAAAATGGTCACCAGTTTCCCAATACCACAAACTAAAAACTAGTTGTAGTTTTAAGGTCTGGATTTTTTTCTATAATAGTTAATGCTACCAAGCAATTGTCTTTGATCTTAATTGAAGCCTCATATCTGAATAAATAGTCCTAATTTTGATTTATGAATCTTTGTCTTTTCTTCTAGTTATGTGAGGAATAGCCTCTGTGATATAAAATGTTACAATGTCTTTGATTTATATAGGGAAGGATTTGAAAAAGTTATTTGTGCCATCATTAAAATCTCAAATGAAGTATATTAATTGACATAAACTGTGGATGGACCAATACCAATGCCAAAACAAGCAACAAATGTAAATATGTTTATGTAAAATCACATGAAGTTATTTGTTGTTGTGCCAAGGTTGCTCAATATTACAGAAACTAAGGCAAAGAAGAGATTTGAAACACTCATATGGAAATCCTGCAGAATTGTCCTTTTATATACTAGCTGAAATATTCAATAGGTGAAGCAACTAGGAGAACAAGTAAAGGTATGCTATTCAGGGGATGAAAATTAATGTTTAAAATATTATTTCAAAGAAAGATCACACATGATATTGGATTAAATAAACTACTTGGTAAAATTATTTTTAGGTAATGAATTTCAATCATAGACATTTACCTCAATGGTCTCTTCATGAGCTCCTAATATTTAACTCCTCAGAACTAGTCACGTTATTATTAAACAAAGATTAAGATTGAGAGAGCAGTTTTCATTTTTCAAAATTCAATTATCTGCCCATCTTCAGAATACCCATAGGCACTAATTCAGGTAAAAATTTTAAATTCATCCCTCCCCACAACAGATGTAAACAAAAGCTCTCACAATAATGGGGGAGGAAGTAGGAAGATGGAAAGCAGCATTTTGCCCTACCAATCACTGAAAATCATTTTACAAATTTATATATTGTTTATAAAATCAACATATGCAGTCTTAAAAAGTAAAATGTAAGATGATGTTAAACCATACCTTTCTATCCTTATTTTTATACTTAAATAATCTATCATGATAATTTTTTATGTCACTAAATATTTTTTAACAATTTCTAATAATGCATGGCATCCATCAAAAGAAATATTATAAATTAGTAATCATTCTGTTGTTTTTGTACACTTCATAAAAGTATTCTTAATTACCTCATGAGTTGCAATGGATCCTGCTATATGTCTAGAATATGGTACGAAAAGAAAGAGGAAGATGAAAGCAACAGATAACTGAGAGGGCAAAAAGTAAAATTATATCATTTAGATTCCAAATATGAAACCCAAAATATAAACTAAAAAAAATAGGCTTCTGGTGAAAAGATAGCAATGCTAATTAAAATCATTGATTAGGGCACAAATGCATATATACTACAGAGACTAAGTAAACATGTACAAATATACATATTTAGTCATAAAATTTTCAATAGCTCCACACGTTTATAAAGCTGAGATCCCCAATAATGGTCACTTTGTTTCTTGAGATATTACAAATAGTAGGATATGTACTTTTTCTTCTGTACTCAAATCTGAAGAGCAATTGTGTTCTTTTACTTATATTCTGGGCCAAATTTAGTCATGGTTACGTCCAACCTCAGAGAAAATAACATTTATGCAAAAGTTTTTACAAGAAAATAGATTGCCACACCAAAAAAAAACAAAGGGAAATAACAAACAAGGCAAAATGAGATTGAGTTCAAAGAAGAGAAAAGTGTAATTACTATGAAACCATAGTCTCCTTCAACATTTACTAAAAATAGTGACGTTGTTGTTGTGGTTGTGGTTGTTGTTGTTGTTAGGTGCCTTTGAATTGGATCCTACTCATAGCAACCCTAAGTACAAAAGAATGAAATACTCCCTGATGTGCCAGGGGCTATGTCAGTGCTTCTTTGCTACTTCTAGTATTTTCAAACATTGATAGTTTTTGGGATTGTTTTGGGAGTGAGCTGCCATTTTTGTTGTTTTGGGGATCAAATGCAGGGCCTGAGAGAGTGCAGAGTAGTATTCTACCAGCTGAGCTAAACTACCTGGGCATTTTAAAAACTAGATATATAACAGGTTATAAGATTCAAAATTAAAGGAAAAATTCAAGTTCAAAGGTGATGAAGTAACTTTTTAAAATTCTTTAAAAACTAGACAGTATGTAATTTTGTTAAAATTTTTTATCAATAAGCTATTCTCAACACAACTCAGCTATTACTATGTTGAACAAGAAAAATTGGAATATAGGAATGTATATAACATCATTAGTAGTTGTTATTAGGTGGGGCCCAGTCAGGTTGGACTTAAAATTATCCTATATACAACAGAACAAAACATTCCCTGACACTGTCCTATGCCCAGCACTATGTCAGTGCTTCTCAGCTATGCGTAGGGTTTTCAATGGTGGATTGTTTCAAGAGTGAATTGCCAGATCTTCTCCCTAGCCTGCAGCATCTAGTAGTCTTAGGTGGTCTCCCATCTAAGGACTAAACAGGTTGACCTTGTTTAGCTTCTGAGATGGTATGCTAGCATGCTATGGCTGCAGACCAGTTGTAGTTACAGGTGTGCAAATTAAAAAGCAAAGGGACTGATATAATTTCTGAAATTGAAAACTTTCTGTGTTGACAAAATATAATACAACAGAATGAAGGAGACTAGATTTACCATCCTACCCGGAAAAAAAAAAAAAACAACTAAAAAGCCATATAAGGCTTTTTTAACTCAAAAATGAGATGTAGCATATGAATATAAATTATTAGACAAAAGATATAAAAATGTGGACATGAGGTGACAAAGGACAGTGATCATGAAATGTGGGAAACAATTTAGATGATTCCCATGATTCCCCCACTTTGAGTCCTGAAGGAAATTTCTGATTGCCATTCAAGGAAGTAAAACACAAGTGGAGTCTGGTGGTCACCCCTCATTTAGGAGACATAGCTTAAATTCTGGGAAGACCAAGGAAGCTACCATTTTCAGCATAGAGTATTAGGAAAAAAAAAAAAACAGCAAACAAAAAGAAAACTCTAGAGACTTTCAAGTAGGTCATCTTAATG
Organism: Pedetes capensis; assembly: GCA_007922755.1. Classification (NCBI taxonomy): domain Eukaryota; kingdom Metazoa; phylum Chordata; class Mammalia; order Rodentia; family Pedetidae; genus Pedetes; species Pedetes capensis. The sequence goes on along the minus strand of VMDO01004506.1, from coordinate 87,083 downwards.
TCTTTGGTGAGACCTGAGCAGTGTATGTGTATGAAGAAACTACTGGATTCTTGGAATGAACTTTCTGAAATGGCAGGGACAATCCTAAGAATTCACCCAGTGTTAGAAATAGCAGCTGTTCTCTTCAACTCTGTTGTACAATTCATAATTCATGGAGGATCAGGAAGAATTCCCAAGGGTACATCCATTTTTTCTATTATATTTTTCTGTTCTCTTCATTAATTGCCAGTGACATTTTTATAATCATTTCCCTTTTGCTTGCTTTAGATTTAGTTTACTCTTTTTATTTGATTTCATTGTTTTAAGGGGACAGATTAGATTATTGATTGATTTATTCCTTTTTAATAAAGGCATTTACAGCCATAAATTTTCCTCAAAGTGCTACTTTAGTATAGTTTTTCTACGCCTTCAGTTTAATTCATCACAAATATTTTCTCATTTCTCTTTCAAATTCTTTTTGATACATTTTTAAAGAGTATGGTGTTTATTTTTACATATCTGAGACTTTACCAAGTTACTTTCTGTTATTGATTTCTAATTTTATTCCATGTGTGTTCCTTTAGTTCTTGAACATAATAATAACATGATTTCAGGTCTTTGTTACTAAATCTAGAGTCTGATTTGTCTCATGGGTATTTCTTATTGCCTGCTTTACTTCCTCAGTGCATGGACATAATCTTCTGTCTCTTTGAATATCTAATGATTTTGTTGTTGTTGTTAGAAAGTAGACATTAAGCTAATATACTGTCCCAATATCAAATGCCAGGAGCTCTGCCCCTCACCTTACTCCTTGTTGTTAGGTGCCGTCAAGTTGAGTCTGACTCATAGCGACCCTATGTACAGCAGATTGAAACACTTGCCGATTCTGTGCCAGGCAAACCATCTGATTTATGTTTAAGCCCATTGTTGCAGACACTGTGTCAATCCATCTGGTGGAGGGTTTTCCTCTTTTGCGTTGACCTGCCACTCTTCCAAACATGATGTCCTTCTCCAGGGATTGTTTTCTCCTGACTACATGTCCGAAATATGTAAGACGCAGTTTGGCCATTTTTGCTTCCAAGGAGCACTCTGGTTGCACTTCTTCTAGGACAGATTTGTTGGTTCTTTTGGCAGTCCATGGTATATTCAATAGACGTCTCCAGCACCTAATCTTACCCCTAGCTTACAGTTATTTGCTTCATTACATCCTTAGGGACTGGCTGAATTATTTTAGTGAAGCCATATCCCTTCATGACTGCCTTGTAGTGTGACACTCATATGTGTGACACTTATATTCTTTTAATCCTCAGGGTCGTTCCCAAAGGCACCCTGGGATAACATATTTGGGCAGGACACTCTTTCAACAACCACACCCAGCTGTTAAAGTCCTTTGGGCTTCTATAATTTTGTTTACTCTATAATTTCAATCATGTATTGTGACACAAATGACTTTGAAGTGATAGTTCAATAGATTAGTGTTTGAGAGTTGTGTTAACTCCAGGTAGGCTCTTTCCTCAGATCATTTTGGCAAATTAGACAGCCTACAATGTAGCCTATGTCTCCAATGAACCTGTCAATGTTTCCCCAGTGACTCACCTCCAACTTGCACTATTTTCGGAGAATGCCTTTAGAATTTTAGTTTTTCAAATTCTGGAGCAAATTAAGTCAATTCCTTTGGAGAGCAGTTTGGAAGTCTCTCACCTGTGACCAAATATCTGGCATATGAGAATGGTGCTGTAGAGGAGGTGGGAAATAATCTACTGGGATTTAGCTCAGTGGGTAGAGCGCTGCGCTGCAGTCTCTGAGGCCCCGAGTTCAATTCCCAGCACCGCAAAAATGGGAGCAGGGCCTGGCAATCCACTCCCAAGGTAATCCCGAAGCACTTAGCCATTGAAAACCCTATGAGGGTTGCTATGAGTCAGATATCGACTCGACGGCACCTAACAACAACAACAACAACAACAACAATTCTGTCTCAGTGACATGTTAGGAGGTGAGCTCTCCACAGACGTGGGGACAGTAGCCCTAAGACTCTTTGACTTGCACTTTTGGTATGGAATTCATTCTCCACAGGTAGGCATAAGGATAATAAAGGTCTCTATATTATTGGCAGCACCACACTTTGCCCTAACAGAGAGGGCTGACTAAAGAAGAAAGTGTCCTCCTTCTCTCAGATGAACTCACCTGCCACTTAGCATCAGCAAAGTTAGCTGAGGAAAAAGAAAGAAATGTCAGTGTCCTGCCCCTGGGGAATATAGCCCTCGTTGAAAAGTGGAATAAGAGGGAGACCTGAGTTCCAAGGATCTCTACAGTTTTGATCTTGGATCTCTGTTCTTTTCTGCCCAGAAAGACTACTGCATTCTGTTTTCATCCTACTTCCCTGTGCTGAAGCCCACAATATGCCATGGGCACAATTTGGGTGTGAAGGATAACTTACTTCATTTTCCCTTCCTTCAAGAATCACAGGCAGGTATTGTTTTCTGTCTATGATCATGACATATGCATGTTGTTGTTGTCTGGTGCCTTCTAGTCAAGTTTGACTTGTAGCTACCCTATGTACAATGGGACAAAACACTGCCCATCACTGAACCAGGCATATAATCTTTTTTTATTTTTAAACACAGCATTGCAGCTACTGTGTCAATTTATCTAGTTGAGGATTTTCCTTTTATTCCTTAACCCACCACTCTCCCAAACATGATGCCCATTGCCAGGGATGGTCCCTCCTGATAACATGTCTAAAATACATCGGGCACAATCTAGCCATCCTTGTTTCAAAGTAGTACTCTATTTGTACTTCTTCTAGGATGGTTCTGTTGGTTCTTTTGGTGGTCCATGGTATATTTGATATTTGCTTCTGGCACAATAATTCGAAAACATCAATTCTTCTCCTGTATCCCTATTCACTGTTCAGCTTTTACAAGCATATGATGCAACTGAAAATACCAAGGCAGGAGTCACACCTACCCTCATCTTCAATGTGATATCTTTACTTTTCAACATGTTAAAGAAGTCTTTTGAAACAGCTTTTCCCAACGCAATGTACCTTTTGATTTCGTGACTGCTGCTTCCATGAGCATTGATTGTTGAACCAAGTAAAACAAATTTTTGGACAACATCAATCTTTTCTATACTGATCATGAGGCTGCTTACTGACACAGTTGTAAGGATTTTTGTTTTCTAAATCCTCTTCACTCTAAGCAAGCAAAGTTGTGTTGTGTGCATAACACAGGCTGTTAGTGAGTCTTCCTCCCATCTTGATGCCATGTTCTTCTTCATAAAGCCCCAGTTCTCAGATTATATGGTCAACATAGAGAATAAAGAGGTATGGTGAATGGATGTAGTCCTGACACACATCTTTCCTGACTTTAAACCATGCAGTATTTCCTTATTCTATTCAAACAACTGCCTGCTATTCCATGTACAGATTCCTCATGAGTACAATTAGGCACTCTGATGTTCTTATCCTTTGCAATGTTAGCCATAATTTGTTATGATCCACACAGTCAAGTACATTTGCAGAGTCAATAAAACATAGATATCTTTCTGGTATTCCTTGCCTTGTGCTAATGTCCATCTGACATCAGTGGTGATGTCCCTGGTTTCATGCCCTCTACTGAATCTAGCTTGTTTTTCTCACAATTCCTGTAACATACTGCTGCAACAGCTTTTGAATGATCTTTAGCAAAATTTTACTTGCATGGATATTAATGATATAATTCAATAATTTCCACATTTGATTGGATCGCCTTTCTTGGGAATAGGCACAAATATGGATCTTTACCAGTGAATTGGTCAGATAGCTGTTTTCCAAATCTCTTGGCATAAACAAGTGAGCACTTCCAGTGCTGCATGTTTGTTGAAACATCTCAGCTAGCTTTGCACCCACTTCTGGAGCCTTGTATTTTCCCATTTTTTTCAACGTATCTTGTACTTCTTCCATCAGCACTATTGGTTCCTAATCATATGCAAACTCTTCAAATGGTTGATCATCAACCATTCTTTTTTGGTATAATGACTCGGTGTATACCTTTCATCTTTTTTTGATGTTTCCTGTGTCATCTTATAATTTCCCTATGGAATCCTTCAGTATTTTCACTGGAGGCTTGATTTTTTTTCTTAAATTCTTTAAGCTTGAGAAAAACAGAGCATGGTCTTCCTTTTTGATTTTCTATCCCCAGCTCTTTGCATATGTGTTTATAATGTTTGATTGTGTCTTCTGAAGCTGCCCTTTTAAATCTTCTGTTTAGTTCTTTAAATTCATCATGTCTTCCATTTACTTTAGTGACTTGATGTTTATAATTTTTCTTTATATATAGATATAACATATATGCATATGTATATATATAAAAATTATACCTCCTATATAAATACAAAGTATATATACTTAACATACATGTACAGATCATATATTGTTTATACTCAATATATAATTATGTTCATATATTCATATTATATATGAATATATTATATAACTTTATTCAGATATAATAATATATGAATATATTATATATAATAATATTATATATAATATATAATTGTATTATATATAATAATAATAACATAGCTGGGCACAGTGGCAGACACCTAGCTACTCAGAAGGTGGATACAGGAGGATTGCAAGCTCGAGACCAGAGGCAGTCTGCATAATTTAGCTAGATCTTGCTTTAAAAAGTAAGAAAAAAATGAGCTGGGGGGTGAAGCTCAGTGGTCCATCACTTACAAAGCATGCAAGTGTGAAGCTCTGGGCTCAACTCCCAGTACTGAAAAAAGAAAAAAAAAAAAATATATATATATATATTCACATATATATGAATTCATTATATGAATATATATATATTCATTATATGAATGTGTCATATATAAATATATATTATATATTTTTCAATATATTTACAATTTAAATATATTTACAATGTGGCAATAAGTCTCTTTTATTGGAATATATTTGTACATCTTTATGGAGTTTATAGTGATAAAGTTTTCAATTTTTTGTTTGGTGTTTTGGGGGGTGGATAGTCTCACTATGTAATTCTGACTAACCCTCAATTCATTGATCCTCCTGCCTCATTATCCCTAATGTTGGTTTTATAAGCAGGCACCACCAAACCTGGGTCATTATGGTAATTTGATACATGTATACAATGTGTAATATTTAAATCGGGGTAATAAACATTTCCGTCTCTTCAAACATTAATCACTCCTTTTTAGTTGAACCCAAAACCTTGCACATGGTAGACAAGTACTCCATCACTGTACTGCACATCTAGCTTCCTTTTTATTTTTTATTTTAACACAAGGTTTTGCTAAATAGCACAGCCTGCCTCAGGCCCCAAATTTGTGATTCTACTGTCTTAGCCTCCCAAGTCACTGGAATTGTAGTGGTGCACCATAGCCCCCCACTCAAATATTGATCAGTTTTATGTTCTGGGAATTTTTTACTCTTTTTTTCTAGTCATTTCCAAAGCATCATAGATTGTCTTAACCAAAAGTTACCCTACTGAGCAGTAGAAAATCACAGAACCCCTTCCTCCACTCTGTTTTTGATGTGATGTATGAGTATCTTTCCTTCTCTCTCTGTCTCTCTCTGTCTCTGTCTCTGTCTCTGTCTCTCTCTCTCTCTCTCTGCCCTTCTCAGTCTCCTTGATTTCATTATGTAATTCTATAAATTGAATTATTCATTTTCACAAACAAATGAGAACATGTGGTATTTGTCTTTCTATGTCTTGCTTTTTTCACCTAACATAATGACCTCCAGTTTCATCCGTGAGAGAATTCCATTCTTTTCTAAAGCTGAATAATATTCCACTTTGTGTACTGCTACATTTTCTTTATCCATTCATCCACAGGTAGGCATTGTGGTTAACTGCATATTTTAACTTCTGTGAATAGTTTTGTAATAAATGTGAGAGTGCAATTATCTTTCTGGCATAATCATTTCATCTCCTTTGGATATACACTTAGTAGTGGGATTGCTGGATCATATGATAGTTCTATTTTTAGTTTCTGTGGACTCCCCACACTGTTATCCATACTATTTGTACTATTTTACATTCCCACCAACAATATATAGAAGTTCTATCTCCCCATCCTCACTGGCTTTTGTTATTTTGTCTTCTTGCTTATAGCCATTTTAATGGGTGCAATGACATCTCATTGTAGTTTTGACTGCATTTCCCTGAGGATTGGTGAGATGGAGATTTTTTCCATACACTTTTTAGCCATTTGTGTATTTTCTCTTGAGAAATGTCTACTTACTTCTTTTGCCTGTTTTTAATTAAATTATTTGCACTTTATCTTCTATATTCAGCTTTTTTAGTTCATTATAGATTCTGGATACTAATTTATCTTTGGATAAATAATCTGCAAATATCTTCTCCTATTACACAGGTTGACTCTTAATTTTGTTATTTCCTTTGTACACAGAAGCATCTTAGTTTGATAAAACTTGTAAGTCTATACCACTTGTTTATTTATACCTGAGATTAGAATTCCATCACAAAAATTTTAACTAGGAATCTCTAAAGTATTTCAGCACTATATGCTTCTTTTGGAGAAAAAAATTAAATTTAAAAAAGCTAAGTTGTAAAAGTTTCATTCTTCTATTAAGGTATTGTATCATGACAGTATAGAAATAGTTAAAATGCTAACTGAGTATACTTAGTTTTGAAGTTTAAATTATTTTCTAGTACAGTTTCCCATTCAGTACCTTTAAGTTATATATCTACTCTGTTTTATTTTTCATTTCCTTAAAAATTCCTCATCTCAAATATCCCAAAAAGTAGAATTGGGCATCATAACTAATAATCAAATTTTACACATATTAGTCTAATACTCATGATATAATGTTCTAGTAAACAGTGAATCTATGAATAATCTATGAACAATAAACTATAATATGAGCAAGAAAACATACCAAGGTCAATATTTTAAGTGACAAACATGTTGAGTAAGTTAATAATTGCTGCAATTACCATATAGCAAGTTGACTCCATAGCACATGGAAATGCATGAAGATTTTTCTAGATGAATTGGCTTTTTCTTGAGTTATTATAGCCAACCAGGAGTAGGCAAAAGATTCCTTTAATATTGCTGAGTTAATTTTTACAGTGAAATAGCTTTGAAGTCACAGGAAATTCTAGTTCAATTGGGAAGGCTACCTCCTTGTGACATAATTATTTATTCTTCCCAGAAAAGTTAAACTTTTTCAGAATTTTAGAAAGTTCTAAGGGCAATTCCTGAAAACATTGATAGCTTTGGATCTTGACCCCTATAGTAGGAAAGTATATGGATTTTGTACCAAGCTTTATATTTCTAGGCCCAAATAACTATGTAATTATTTTGCAATTATAAGGCAATCATTTATTGGCTACTACAAGTTTTTCATTTTTATGGTAATTCCAAGTATAACTAACATATAATTTGTAAGAAAAATAGCTGTACAATTATTCTGTATTAACACAGTAATTATCAAATATATCCAGGCTTACTTGTGTCTTATGAAATAAAGATCCTTACACCGCATACTGCAAATTATATAGCAGCTATGTACGCTTTCTTCATGTGATCTATCATAAAACAAAAGGCAGTGTCGTTGGTTTTCATTTCATGATATCATTGTATTGGGTTATCAGTTGAATATAGTATTTTGTCACAGCTGCTTCCTTGTGGTTGTATTTGAATTGTTCCATTGTACAAAAGTAGAATTAATTATATAAATGTAAGACAAAGAATAGTTCAGTGAGAACAGAGGTTTTGATGTCAAATAGCTATGCATTTGAATTCTACCTTGTCTATCTTTTCACAGAGTGATTTGAATAAATTACTTAATGTTCTTCATCTGTAAAATAGTACTTATGAGCTTGTAAAATTTCAGGATTTTTGTAAGACTAAATAAGTTGTTGTTGTTTTGGGGTGCAATGGAGTCAGTGTCTCACTCATAGCGACCCTAGGTGCAATAGGCTAAATGCTATTGTTAATGCTTCCCTGCTGTTCATAGAATTTTCAATGGCTGATTGTTTTTTGGGAGTGAGTTGCTGGGTCCTTCTCTCAAGTCTACAGTACCTAGGGTTCTCAGGTGGTCTCTCATCCAAGTACTAACCATGTCCATTCCTGCTTAGTTTCTGACATTTGATGGGATCAGTGGCCACAGTGGTACAGCTGCAGGCTAAATAATTAATGCATATAAATTATCTATCATTATGATAGGTTTATTGAGTCAACAATTTGTTTTGCAAATATTTATGTGCCACGCATGTCTCATTCAGTTGGAGAATGCAACAGTGTCAGAAAACCATAGATAATTTGGTGTCTTAACCCATAACATTTATTTTCCACAGTTCTCACTGGATGCTGGGAAGTCTGAGATTAGGGTCTCAGCATGGCCAAGTTCTGGTGAAAGACCTCTTCCTGTTTCCAGACAGCCATTTTCTTTTTGTGTCTGCACATGGCAAAAAGAAGAAAAAGGAAGGAAGCTCTCCATCACACTGGGGATTAGCTTTCTGCTTATGAATATTTGGGGAACACTTTCCATAGCAAGGCACTGTAATAATCATTAGAAAAACAATGATGAAAATAAAAAAGGAGATATGATTCCTAGCCTGAAAGCATTTAAGGTCGAGTAAAACATATTAACTGCAATAGAATCATCACATTCAAGCAAATATAAAATTATAACTGTGATAAGTGAAGTGCCTTGAAGGAAGGATACAATGCAGTGAAATCATAGCTTCCCTAACATAAGTCCACTATAAAAGACTCATTATGAGAAATCATCTACCACTTACACAATAATGCTCACAGCAGCTTTATTTGTAAGAGACAAAATCTGAAATAAGTTAATGTCCCGCAATGGGTGAATACACAAAACATCTGTTGCACCTATAAAACCCTCAGCAACAACTACTACTTGGTAATAAAGATGGAAAAGCTATTTGATACATGCTGCAACTTAGATGAATCTCCCAGGAATTATATTCAGTGAAAAAGCTAATCACCAAGGTTACTTATTATATGATTACATTTATACATTTATCTTTGAAATTACAAAAGTTTAGATATTGAGAGCTTTATAGTAGCTAGGGGATAGGAGGAAGATGGCATTGTTGTGAAACAGCAAAATGTCATTAGTATCTTGATGGTGCTCTTGGACACATGAACCTACATGTGTAACAATTGTATAGAACTAAATGCACACAAAAAGTTAGTACAAGGAAAACTGAGGAAATATTAATAAGATAAGTGAATTTATCAATATCAATAGCTTGTAATATTACACTATAATTTTCACAATGTTCAATTTGGGGAAAGTGGATAAAGGACACAAGGGATCTCTGTAATATTTCTATAATCACTACCCATAATTCTTTTTTTTAAAGAATAAGTATATTTTTAATAGTCACATGGAAAATCATTTATTAAGGGCCATCATCATCATCATCATCATCATCATCTTATTATCATCATGAAAAACAGCATCATAATTATCAAAAAAATATTAAGCAAGTTTGCTTATATGTACTAAATTCTAGGAACACACAGCTAAGGTATATATGAAAATTTATTTTCTAGTTTCTTGTTTCGCCTTTTGTTGTTATGATTTGTGAAGTGTCAGTGTTTTGCAGTTTGCTTTTTTTGGAAATTTTTAATGTACACCTTAATGTGATTCATTCTGACATGCTTTTCATTGTGACATTTCCATATATGCACTTTGATGTACATTATTCATATAGGTTCCCCCTTACCTTCCCGTATGCTTCCCCCCACTCCCATTATCCCCATCTAAGTCTTCTCTACCTTTTACTTGGTAATATTTTTCTATATGTTCTTGGGTTCCAGTTCTGTTTAAGATAGAAACTTCTCCTGTAGTGATCTTTGTTTTTATCTTGTTAGAACAATTGCATGCATTTTCTAGACCATTTATATTGACACCATTCTTATCTTTTCTTCCCCTTTTATTTTGATCCGACCTTTGAATAGGATTTTTCCTCCTTATAATTTTGATTCAGCTCCCACATATGAGTGAAAACATATGGTGTTTCTCTTTCTGAGCTTGTGTTCATTCACTTAAAATAGTTTTCTCTAATTCCATCCATTTTGCTACAAATGACCTTATTTCATTTTTCTTGATTGCTGAGTAGTATTCCATTGTATATATATATATATATATATATACCATAGTTTTTTATCCATTCTTCTGTTGAAGGGCACTTTGGTTGATTCCACATCCTTGCTATTGTGAAAAGTGCAGCACTGAACATGGAGATACAGGTGTCTCTGTGGTATGATGACCCATCTCCCTTTGGGTAAATTCCCAATAGTGTTATAGCTGGGTCATATGACTACCCATAATTCTATAATTATTTCAAAAAATAATTCAATTAAGAAGCAAGCATGCATTCTCATGGAACTCTCAGCCCTTCATGAAAACAACCATAATGACAAAAGTGTATAAGAAACTAAGAAGAGCTATCATCAGAGAGAACCAGGTCTGTAGCAGGACCAGCATGACATAATCAAAGAACCAAAAAGACCTGTGTGTGTTTGTGTGTATGTATGTGAGTGGGTATCTGTGCATGTATGTAAAAATAGCAAAGGTTAAAAAGTTCAATAAGAGAATGGGAAAATATTCGGAGATATCATTAAATTATTTGGTAGCCAGGCACAGTGGAGCATGCCTGTATTCCCAGCAACTCTGGAGGCAGAGGCAGGAGGATTGCAAGTTGGAGACCAGAGGCAATGTGTGTAATTTAGAGGGACCCTGTCTAAAAATGAAAAAGTGGGCTGGAAGTGCAGCTGAGTAGTCCAGCATTTGCAAAGCCAAAAAAAAAAAAAAAAGATTTGGTATTTAGCATAAACAAATTGATATCCTTAGATTTAAACTGAAACTATCACCATGAAGCACTTACTTTGGAGGAAAACACATAACAGTTCATCTCATTTCTCCTCTAATACTTCAAATTCGTAAAAATAAAGGAATTAAAAAGTATGCACCAGTAATAACTAACTGATTAAGATAGTAGAAAGAAGGAAATGACGTATTTCAAAAAAATGAATTATAGAAGATTGACAGATAACCAATTCACGGAAAGGAAGGAATCTTCAACTTAAGGACCCTTAATGGAGGTACAGAGCTCTTCTTCCCCAAGAGATTTGTATCTTGAGTTCCTCAGCAACAGGAAAGCCGTAGCCAGTTCAGGTGGATGTGGATTTGTAGATTGTAGGGAGCAGCAATTGTTTGGAGTTTGTATACAGAGAAGTTGGTTGTCTCTTCTGTTTCTTTTCTTTTTTGCAGGGTGTGGGCAGGATCTCACTTTGTTTCCAGGACTAGCCTAACTCTCAGTCCTCCTTCTCAGCTTGCCAAGTGCTGGAATCACAGGTGTGTCCCACCACAGGAAGCTTGAGAAGCTGATTGTCTTGATCCTCATTTCCATGCCACACAGCAAGGACACTGATACCCAGACAGAAGCTCATCTACTTCTCAATATTCAGATCGCACCTTCTACCTTTTCTCATAAACTCACTTGCCACATACTTATTTCACTTCGATCTACTCACTGTCACAATATTTGAGGAGAAGCAGGGAAGGAAAAAGGAAAATGGAAAGAAAAAGGGAATAAAACAAAAGCTAACTTGAAGCAATTTATTAACATGAAAAATAAAATATTAAAATTAAATTATTAAAATAAGAGCAAATGTATACAAAACATTATCCCTTTCCTTGGCACTGGAACCACTGGGTTTATTACAGGATTTTAAGGAGGAAAAAAATAAGTTAAAGCCCTTATTGGAAACACTAACAGATCCAGGAACTCATTTTAATTAAAAAAAAAAAAAACTTATATTGATGATCTGAAGTGTGTAGAAGAATTGTACATGCTGGTTAGTTCTTGGCTGTACTGATTTATGCTGGCAGCCTAGACATCACATCTGAATGGAACTTCCTTTACTCTTGAAATTTCTGATTCAGATGATAAATCCTATGATTACCACAACTATGTATAAATTCCCTTCTAATTGCCATGTAATCATGCGATAATACAAGATGAGCTCTCAATATAGTCTCAAGGAAATTATAATCTTTTATTGGCCAGAGACCAAATACCTGATTTGGACGAGGAAAAATTATTAGTAATGATCAGTGTAATATTTTGAAAGAAAAACGTAAAAAAAAATTTTTTTCACTACTGTGGAGTTGAACCTAGGGCCTTTCTCATGCTAGGAAAGTGCTCTACTATTGAGCTGCACCACCAACACCACCCTTGCTTTTATTTTTGTTTTAAGAGGGTTTCCTTAAGTTGCATAGGCTGCCTCTAAAACTGAACCTGACATGTTCCTACCTCAGGCTCTTGCATCACTGGGGTTATAGTTATAGGTACACACCATACAGTCTGATTTTAGTGGAGTTTTAATGATATTAAATACTTTTATAAGGAGAAAGTGTATCTTAAAATTTTAAATAGTTTTCACGATTTTATAAAAAGACTATCAGAGTTTTGAAAAAAGTGCTTATTTAGTTTTTACCTCAATATTAAAAAAACTGATACAGAATGGGAAAAATGGAACTAGAGATATATTTTTAAATCTCCTTGCCTTTTATTATGGTGTCAAAAGTTTGTGGGGTTTTTTTGTTGTTTGTTTGCTTTTTGCATAAATGGCAGAATGAAGTATGTCATAATTTATTGAAATTCACTTAATGCTCTGTCATATATTACAATTTATCATAGTATTGTCCAGGTAAGCCAGAATATAATAATAGGATGCAATGTGATATATTACAGAATAAGCCAAGAAACAAGCTCAATTAGACAGAAAAATGAGATTGTTTTAAGAATATAAAACTAAAAGTGAGTCTATACTCCATAATTTCTCAGCCCAAAAGGACCTAAAATTTCTAACAAAAAAGAATACAACAAGTGAGGAGCCCTGGCACATCTAACCCCAGTGACTCTAGAAGATGAAGCAGGATGATCTTGAGTTCTATGCCAGAGACAGCCTGCATAACTTAGAAAGATCCTGCCTCCAAATAAAAAAAAATATATATCAAATAGGCTGAGAGTGTGGCCCAGTGGTAAAGCACTTGCAAAGTGTGTGTAAGGACCTGGGTTCAACCTCAAAGTACTAAAGAAAAAAAAATAATATAATAGCTTCTTTAAGCTATTATATAATTTGGAGTCTGATGCCATCCCCTTCAATAAATCAAGTGATAATGGTTCCAATTTAATTAACTGATAAGTAGCAAATGTCATATTCCCTAGTGTGTAGGTTACTACAAAAATAGAGTCTTTACATTACATTGGTATCTATCACTATTAGCTAACCTTGTGAACCAAACTAGCTAAAAAATGATGATGTTTTCAAAAGCATCTGGAAAATGCCAATGCAACCATAATGAACATATTCTGGTATCTGAAACTTTTTTTGTCAGTTATAAATAGAAAGGAAGAACTCTGCCAGCTAGAAAAGTTAACTCACTCAAAAAATAAAAAGCAAGTCACATTTTTGTAATTTGTTCAAAGGACACCTAAGGCAGGTCTATGATACATTGTAGAGCTTTTCTATTAGTGGTAACCTTTTGTTACAGGAGGTTTCCAGTCTAAAGAAAATTCAATTATCTGGATTACCTTCCCTCCAAACTTGTTCTTTGCCCTAAATTTGGTAAAATGCGTCATATATTTCAAATAATAAGAGGTATAGAAGAAACTATATAAAGCAAACTATATATTGATGGTTTAAAGAAAACTTCAAGTAGCCATACAATAAAAATAATGGTATTGTAATGATTACATTTTGTATATTTTTCACTGAATCTTTAGTGATGCTCTGCATGTTTGATTTGGCTTATTTGCTTAACGTTTGGTCCTCCAATCTGCATTTTGAGTGATACTTCCAGAATGGTATTAAATTCTTGAACTTCTGAAAAACTTCTTATGCAAGACTTCTTTATAAATCATGTTATATCATTACCAAAAAACTGATTTAGTGAATAAAAATATCTGTAATGATATTACAATAAACAAGATTTTTATCATTTGGGATCCGGATATCATATGCCATTCTTTAAAGAGACAAAAGATTTTAATTTTAGAGAAGAGTAAATTAATTTCAATATTTTAAATTTCCCATCTAGGATGCTGAAGTACTGAAATCTGAAATAAGTCAGAAAAATACACTTCACAGGAAATGGTCAGTTTATTCGAGGTTTTCATCTCAACTTGCCCATGTGCCCTCTCAGGAAAAAGAAAACATGACATTTCCCATTAAACATGGCACGTCAAAACACATCTCTTCCTTATAAACACAGCCTTAGGCTTTGTCTCCCAACTTCCACCCCACCTGCAATGGTATAATTTGGTCCTTTGGTCCTTTGTGCCTCAGTGTTTTTGCCCTCTTTGGAACACAGCAGGTGCATGATTCAGTTTAATTGCATTTCCTTGCTTCCAAGTTCAGAATATGAGTAGGGACCTCGTCATACCTTCAAAGGACACTATGCTGCTGAAAATGCTAACAAACATTTGCACTTTGTGACTAGAGCTTTGAATAGCTTAATCAACACACAGGCAGAAACTCGTGCACCTATTACCTCATCCTCCACTGCTCCCATCCTATCTTTCTGTTACTGCAGTTAAACATTTCTAGGAGCTGGGAGTAATACCCACCGGCACTACAAGATGCAGTTATTTGCAGACATTGCTGCAAATTTTGGCATCATTTCTTATAGTGAATAGTAAGTACATCCAAGTTTCTTTAATAAATGTGAAAATCTATTTCCACATGTTCTTGGATTTGGGACTTGGTGTAAAAAGAAAGCTTGCTTAAAATATCTCTACTTCTAATGTGAGAGTATTAGTACCAATTATTGTTTTTTATACAGTGAAGATTTCCAATAGGATGATTCAGTAGTGGAAATGCAAGGACAGAAAAAGATGAGCAAATAATGGAAACAGAAAAGAATGAAAACTTGTTGACAAATGTAATGCATTCATTAAGTCATTAACTCATTGTGGTGAAAACACTAAAATTGAGCCACCTTTTCTCTAAGTGATATCTTGGGCAGATTCCACAGTTTCAAAGATTACTTTTGTTTCTTGAGATTAGCTCAATTTAAAATCTAACTCAAATTTTGTTATAATAAAGTTATATTCCTTTCTCCCTTTCTTTTAGTATAACTGGAGCTGAAATCTTGGTACAAAGGGAAGGGAATTTGTGTGATCTGGAGTAATGGGATGAATTACAGTAGAAGTTTTGGAAAGGCAACGAGCATCCTAAATCACACAGGAAAAGAATGAGGGTAGTCTTCTGGTTCTCTGAGTTGAAAACAAGTGCTCAATGTGCTTGTGCGTCCTATATATTCGATTTTATTTGCCTTCTTTCTAATAAAATTTTTAGGCATATTTGCTTTATTCTCATGAATTTTTAAACAGTGCTTTTGAAACAGTAGGTCAGTTTAACTATGTTCCCCAATGTTTGGTATTGTTCAGTTGTCCCCTAAGGAGACCTTTGAGAACTTTTTTCCTAATACCCCACCTCTAAGAAATTTTAATACCAGAGACATTCCGCATACCTATTAGGTACAATGACTTTTGGGGAGACACATGGATACTATTTAAATTCATTTAGTTTCCAGTTACCCACTTTTGCCACTTTAGGGGCAATACTACCTCCACATGTTTAGAATATTGCTATCAAAGTATTTTTACTTAAAACTAGAAAATGTTAGTGTCACAAGTGGGATAACAGTAAGTATTATTTTGTGAAAATGTATTTCCAAGATCATATAATTGTGTGTAGTGGATGTGTATTATATACCATCACAATATAAAATGCACTTGTTTTACTCCCTGGAGACAAGGTCTCTCTATGTAGCTCAGAGTGGCCTCAACTTGACCAGGCTATCCTTGAACTTATGATCTGCCTAGTTCAGCCTCCAGAGAGCTAAGATTACAGGCACAGGTCACCACACCTGGCTGAGATGCACTTTTTACTTTGGCCTGCTGTCAAATGTTGAAAGCCATAGTTCTAGCAGATGACTATCAGCAAAAGAATATGCAGCATGCATTCCCCACCCTCTGCCACACACACACACACACACACACACACACAGCTAAACCCATAAGGAGAAAAAACATTTTCCTAGCAATTTTCAATGCAAATTCCTGTGCTAATTATGGTGGGATAGTTTTGAAATATTATGTGGAGTAGCAGTTAAATTCCTTTTTTTTTTTTTTTCAGTACTGGGGGTTGAACCTAGCCCTTGTGTGCTTTACAAGTGCTGGACCACTGAGCTGTACCCTCAGCCCTTTTTTTTTTTTTTTTACTTTTTGAGACAGGGTCTCACTAAATTACTCAGGCTGCCTCTGGTCTCCAACTTGCGATCCTCCTGCCTCCACTTCCCAAGCCGCTGGGATTACAGGCATGCATCACTGCACCCAGCAATTCCTATTTTTCATCTCTTCAATTCTAAACTGCTCCTGGGGGCTGGAATTTAGCTCAGTTGGTAGAGCACTGCTCTGCAGTCTCTGAGGTCCCCAGTTCAACTCCCAGCATAGCAAAAATGGGAGAAGGACTTGGCAATCCACTCCCTAAACAATCCTGAAACAATCAGCCATTTCGAAACACTGTGAGGATTGCTTTGAATTGGACACAACTAGATGGTACCTAACAACAACAACAACAAACTGTTCCTTCTGTAAGCCTTGGTGGGAATAAGAAAGGTGTTCTCTTCTCAGCCAAGCTCTTTTAGAAGCTACATCTTTCCTGTCATAAAGTTAATCATGGTTAGCAAGAACTCAAACTCTTAATCAAGTTCTTTTGTTCCCCTTACCATGTTTTAGGAAGAAAAAAATGATTTATTCTCCTTCCAATATGACTAATTGACATTAATATTAAGTAACATCTTTATTAATTGGTTGATTGATTGATTGATTTCAGTACAAGGGGTTTGACTTGTGATAGGCAAACACTCTAACACTGAGCCACATCCCTAGACTCTTTTTTATTTTTTATTTTGAGACAAGGTCTTGCTAAGTTGCACAGACTGAACCTAGCCTCAAACTTGTGATCCTCCTCTCAGCCCTCCCAGTTGCTGGGTACTGTGCCCGACTCAGGTGACATCTTTACATCACCACTACATTCTCATGAGTTAGACCACTGATTACATAATTGTTCTGATCATAGTACTATAATGATTGAATTGAACTATTGCTTTGGAACATGTGAAAAGATTGGTGCACATAAAGCTTTATTAGAATATAGCCTAATTCATTCATATACATATTCTCTATGGCTGCTTTGAACTTCATCAGAGTTCAGTAGTTGTGATGAACCCTGCAAGGCTTACAAATTCTGAAATATTTAACTTCTGGCCTTTTACAGAAAAAGTTTGACAATCCTGAATCTGGAGAATGAAAAACTGAAATTCACTCTTATTAAAGGTTATAGTACTTCTCCAACATTTACCAATAAAGGGAAAAAAAAAAGATTGAGAAAACACTCAAAAAAGGTTATGAATTTAACTATACTCATCAAAATATAAATATTAAAGATTGCTATATTAAGATTATGTTCAAGGCTCTGTTCTCTCTTAAGAAGACTGTCCATGACTTGGATGTGTCATTTGATTCTCTGCTTAAGTGTCTGTCTCTTTTTTTCTCCCTGAATATCCATGCTTAAATCTAAACTGTGTACTGTCTCTTTTCTGTAATTAATAAACTCACTGAGTTTGTTTTGTGAAAAAAAGATCATGTTCAAATCTTTATCATCTAAAATATTTTAAATTATGATTAAAGTTAAAGGGAAATGTAAATTATAATGAACAAATCAAAATTTAAAGAAATATCTAATTACAATGCAATTATTAATTTTATAATTGTGATTCAATTTTACTACATTTTTCTAATATAAAATTATTCGCACTTCCAGTTTTAAATGTCTATTTGCCCATGACTTTAAGCATGTTAAATCTAAACCAATGTATATGTATAAATGTAAAAGAAATGTGAATTATTTAGTATCACAATTGTTTCTTCCATCACTTTGTGCAACAGTTGGAATTATGCCATTTTCATTCATGATTAGCTCCAGAAAGGAGTTCTGGACAAAGAATAGTTCTTGAGCACTGAAAGGGAAATAAGAATATGGTGATATTCTGTGTATCTAGGATACAAAAGTCACTATGCAAGAAGTTATTGCATCCATATCTGAGAAGAAAACATGATGTTATTGTTCCTTCTTACCTGTGTTCCTCCACCACTACAATACCTCCTGATCTTAAAGTAGTCACTGGTGCCCCAGGGGAGGAAAAACCCTGCATAAACTTTCAAAGGATTGGACACGTGATTTTGGTTTCAGAACCATTGCAAAAATAAGGAGAAATATTTTCTTGGAAGTTAGTGTCATGTAACTAGTCATAAGAGCAGATGTTTAGTATTTCAGGTAGTGTCACACTAGTTCTAAGTTCTGGATCCTATGTGACAAGGGCACCAGGTTTTTTGAATGAATTAATTTTTATTTTTATTATTTATATGAGTGTTTCTGATAAATGAGTCTTACTAAAGCCCAGGTCCTGGAAAAGGGCTCCCTTTTGTCTGGTCTGAGGGTAACAAAGAATCCTCTACTGCTAACAAACACTCTAGTTCCTATTAAGGAGTAAATAATCCTCTACTGTTAACAAACAATCAAGTTCTTACTAAGGGATAAGGAATTCTGAGGGAATGATAGATTTGGTAACAGGATAAAGCAATTCTACCTTCCTGTTATAGGGAAGTCCCAGATTTCATGCACAAATGAAGTAGTTGAGAGTTTAGTAAAGAAACTATTTATAGACATATGAGCAGGATTCTGGGAAAACAACAAGAGATGCCATTCCTAGGCAAGCAAACAGAAGAAAACAGTGGAAATGTAACAAGAACCTATCGTCAGCCTTCAGTCTAACAATCAAGGGGATGTCATAGTTACCCACTCCCCAGCAGAGGCATAGTAATCCTCTAACCAGGATGAAGTCAGGGAACAAATATTCCCATCTCACTCTCCACTGCACAGGTTCCTACTGGCACTTCTCATCAGCCAGTTCTCAAACCTAGAGGGCAAAGGGTCTTTTAATGCACTCCCAGTAAGTGTGACCTGGGAGTTCGGGTGAGGAGTTGATGGAGAATATTCTACACACGCCCAGAATCCAATGAATTCCCTAGTTCTGTGAACAGAGAGAAGTAGTTAAAGCACTCCCTACCTGGACACCATCCCACCTCTAATCATCTATTCTACACATTTAATAGTCAGTTTCCCTGTATGAAAGTTCATGTTTTTA
The DNA here is from genome assembly GCA_007922755.1 of Pedetes capensis. Classification (NCBI taxonomy): domain Eukaryota; kingdom Metazoa; phylum Chordata; class Mammalia; order Rodentia; family Pedetidae; genus Pedetes; species Pedetes capensis. The sequence continues at coordinate 67,801 of VMDO01004506.1, read as the reverse complement.
GCCTTTAGTTGGGGAATTGAAAATCCTGGTAGTCTAATTATTATGCAATTGTTAATATCAATGATTACTTTGGAGACATTATATTCTAAGTACACTCATAACGGCTCTGCCTATAATCCAGAAGACTGTCGTGATCTGTGGGTGTGTGAACTATGCAAGATCATTTCTTACAATGAAATTGTGTTGATCTATCTATATAGTTGTTTGCCAGAAGTCAAGCCTCATTGTTTTATCAGGTTATACATACATATGTATGTGTGTGTGTGTGTCTGTGTTTGTGTGTGTCTGTGTGTGTGTATCAACACATATATGCACGTATATACATTTTTTTCCTGAAAACTCTCTGCTCACTCTTTAACAACTGCTGACTTCCCTGCTTGCAACCACACTCAGAAGCTGACTGGTGCAGTGGAGCAGAGAACAGCTGCAGCAATGAGAGATGCTCATTGGAGATACAGAGCTGCCATCAAATTCTGCTGCTTCAGTAATACACTCTCCAATTTGGAGTTGGCAAAGCAGATCACAGAGAAGTATACAAGTGCGCAGATAGAGACAGCATATACATCCTTAAAAAGTCAGTGGGAAGGAAATAAATCAACTCTTGCTTACTCCTAAAGGAGATGAAATTGCCATTGGTGGTGAGATTAGGTAAAAACTTGCCTGTGAGACTTTGCTTCCTGGATTGCCCTCCAGTTACCAGAGCTGGCATTTCTGAGAGGTGGCATAGCTGACAGGCAGCCTCAGTCAATAACCTGGAAGTACCAGGAGTTAGGGAAATAGAATGAGTAAATTTCAGGACCTCAGGGTGGGAAGTTTCTGTGAAAAAAAGTCACTGAGGCTATCCACAGGAGGATGCTGGATATTTCACCTTCGCTGATTTTTAAGTCAGTTTGGGCTATTACAAAAAACCATACACTAAGTAGCTGACAAACAACAGTTCTTGACCATCAATCCAATTTACCTCCAATTCTAATCCACCTCTGATTTTGTAGCCCTCTAAAACTGTTGACCATTTGGATTAGATTCAAGAATAGGCAAGTAGATCTCTAGCAAGAGCCTCCACTCATTCAACATGGGTAAGAAATAATAAATTCGTGATAACAACCTAAACAAAACAGCCTATCTTTAGAGACAGATTATGGGTATTACCTGCTTTTTAATGTGCTTATGACAAGATAAATAGAAGAGAACCTAAAAAATTAGTTCAAGCTGACAATAAGCTCCCAGTTTAAAGCTGGAATTGATGTCTTTCCCCATGGGGGCTTCTGTGTATTGCTCAAGATTTTCTCTATCAGTGGGTAGCCAAGAGGATGACAGACAAAGCAAGGAAAATAACATTAATGCTCCAAACTCCTGCTTTGTCTGAAATCACTGGTAGTGAACTGCTGGTAAAATCTTTTAAAAGCATTTGTTCACCAAATCTCTTAAAAAGTTCTGTAGAATTCCAGCTCTGACCAACAAATGATCTCTTCTGTGCACTCAATTTGAAAATAAAACCTTCAGTATGATGGGAGAAACTCTACTTTGTACCAATGCAGAGAGAAAGATTTTGTCAACTCTGCCCTGAACATAGCTTTATTTAACATCTTAATCCTAGCAAATCTCACTTCCCATTGATTTCTGATTTCTTTTTTATTAAATAAAGGCTTACATAGAGCTATATTCTTCCAGAAGGGAGTTTGCCACTTCCACCCAAATGTAATATAGCCTTTAATTACAGGAAGCTCCATCAGTGCACAATAGACATCATGAGCTCTAGGGAATTCCAAACTACTTCTTATTCCCTGTCAGAGAGATAAGATAAATGAAGCGTTCCCAGCTTGAGGCTTCCTCTTTAAACCCTTTCAGAAACCAAAAAGCAGTTTAAAAAATTCACTCTCAGACTGTTTCCTCATGATAGAAACTGCTTTCCTTCAGACATTTTACCATATTTGTCTTAGGTAATGTGGGATTGTGGAAATAATCCCAGATTTTAAGTCAGAAGATTAAGGTTCAGCTTCCAGTTTTATCATTTAATTGTGACAATTCTCAGTTTCCTTTCCTTTATATAAGATGAACATAAATGAACCAGTCCTGTCTACTAAAAAATGGCTATTTTGAGGAGAAAAGAATGTAAAATTAACTAACACAATTTACAATGTAATGTGAAAAAATATATACCAGAATAACTACAGGAATGCAAGGTGTCAATATAGGTTTTAATTTCAAAGCAGTAAGGGAGGCTATATCCCACCTTGCCAGCTTCAGGAGGTGAAAGTATCTATCCCAAATTTCTTCATTCTTGTAAAGTTTAATCTTGATACTTCAACATTTTCTGCTTTGGTTTTTCATATTTGTTTGCCTTTATTTTTCCCATTCCTAACAAAGAAAGAAATATAATTTTCAAGTTTACATGATAAGAAACAAACAAAACAATAAGATCATTTTGGACAGATCTTGGATATAATTGAGGTTTTGGAATCCAAAGATTAAGGGACAAATCTGATACAGTGTTCAGAAGATTAAACTTGGAATAGACTTGAATTTCACCCTTCTTTGGAACTTATTGGTGATCTCTGCCTTTGCTTTCCTGCCTCTAAAATATCAGTAATATTAATGTATCAGTTTTGTTGTGAAGATTAAGTCAAACTAGTTACACATCTAACATTATTACCAATAACATTGCTACTTTGCCAGACAGCAGTGGCAGAAGGGCTATAATAATTATTAAACCTTTCTTTTTTTGTATTATCTCCAACTGTCTCTTTACATGTTTTTTTTTTCTCCAGGGGCACTCGTTTCTCCCATGCCTACATGTAAGAACTCATAGAATACTTTTCTTGCTCTGTCCTAGTTTTCTCTCAGTTTATTTTCATTTTGTTGCCCTGGTTAGGCCCTCAGTTTTTATTTTCTTTTCAAATCCTTTCTTGACTAAACTATTGTTTTAGCCTTTTTGATTTCCCCCAACTCAGTCTTTGTTGCCAACTGTTTTCTTAAAAAAAAATGTTGTTTGTTGTTAGGTGTCACCAAGTCAAATCTGACACATAAAGAACAAAACACTACTCAACACTGTGTTATGCACACATTTTTAAAATTATGTTTGAGCCATTGCTGCATCCACTATGTTTCTTCTCATTTTGAATCACACCACATCAGCAGGGGCTTTACTCCATTCCAATCATTAAGATCAACTCTGCTTGGAAGAGGTAACTCTTCCTCAGTCATTTCTTAAATTTCTTCCATTCTGGGCAGCTCATTTTCCAGCATTATATTTGACACTGCTTCCCTGCTATGAATAGTGTTTTCAATGGCTAATTGTTCAAAAAGTGGGCTGCCAGTCCTTATCCCTAGTTTATCTTAGTCTGGAAGCTCAGCTGAAACTTTTCCACCATGAGTAGCCATGCTGGTATCTGAACTACTGGTGGCATAGCTTTCAGAATCACAGCAGCACCTAAGCCCCCACAGCATGACAAGCTGACAGACACTTGGGCATTCATAAAGCATAGAATTGCATAAATCACTCCTCTCTTTATAAACTATCTATTAATTTCTATTACCTACATGATTAATTCCAAATCCCTTTTAATGGCTTTCTAACCTGCTGGATCCTACCTCCCATTTGATTTTATTTTTAGAAGAACTTGACTTTCTCAGAAAACTTGTATTACTTACCTTTTCAAACATCACACTTTTTCTTACATTCATACACCAACTCCTGTTATCATTTCTCCCAGGATTTCTTACTCTTCTTTCTTACCTTTTGTTGTTCTTCTGACAGCTCAAGGTAGAACACAAACCCCCGGTCCTATCTCTGAGTTGGGCCAAGTCCATCTGAAAGAGGGTTGTTCTACAATTTCTCTACCCACACACAAAACTTTGCTTAAATGTCTATGATTTATTGACAATATTTTCTCAGGTTGCACTTTTAGAATATGTATCTGTGTAATCACACAAACATACACATATCCACATTTAAATCTGTGTGTGTGTGTGTGTGTTACATAGCATCTCTGTATTTCTCTTAAAGTTGTTGCTGTTAGTTACTATGGAATTGGATCCATCTCATAGTGACCCTTGTAGGGTTTTCAATGGCTGATTGCCTCAGGATTTATTGCTTCAGGAGTGGATTGCCATATCCTTCTTCTGTCTCTTAAGATAGTTACCATAAGTTAAATTATCGACCTGGTCTCCTAACACCGTAGTATCTTGAATAGAATAGACCATCAGTAGATACACACTGAAAGGTGACAAGTGCATAAGTTATTTGCAAATAAAAGAAGTGGAAAAATAAATTTCATGTGTTCAGAAATCTTTACCCAAATTTCATCTTTCTGAAAAGAATGTAAATTTCCCATGTCCTATCATTTCTTAATCCAAACTTAATTTTGTTGGTGTCTCTTTCTTTGTTATACCGGCAACCAGAACATGGAATAAACACATTGATGTTTGGTAGTGAACACTAATATTTGGGTAAAAACAAACACATTGGAGTATAATGACCTTTCAAAAGTGTAAACTATAGGAGAAGAAAGCAGAAAGTGGGAGAGATGCCTGGAAAGGTAGACCTCCAGAGCTTATTATCAGGTGATATTCAACTGCTTTATCTGCTTCCACATGAAATATCCTGCTTTTTATGTACAAAGCAAGAAGAAATATGAGTTTATCAAAGGAGAAGAATTGAGAGATATTAGTTGTCAGTACCCAGACAGACAGGCAGAATGTTCTAAAAGTTGGAATATCTTTACAAAAATGGATAATCTATCCATTTAGCATGGAACTTAAGGGAAAGGTCAGTGATGTGAAATTTGAATACAAAGGTACACTTTGACTTGAAGTTGCAAAGGTAGCACTTTTCTTTAACACAACAGTCCATATCTAAATTGAGTCTGTTTGCTAATAAGCTCTAACTCTTCAGTCCTGAATTTACCATTACAAGTGAGTTATCTTCCATCTAAAGGTTTGCCTGTAGCTGACCTCCCTCTTGAATGAAGGTCACTAGCATTATTTAAGAACATAAAACTCAAACGCCAAAGACTGGCCCTTGATGCAGTACTTCGGACTCCTCAGGGAGTTGAAGGGGAGTTTTTAAAATGAATTCAAAGGCACATTTTTAGATTCATGCATTCAGGAATCCTTGATGTCTCTGGGCCTTTCTTCTAACCAGGACCAACGCTGCATTTAGATTTTCACATGTTCCTGCTGAGAAGGGACATTTTCCTCAAATGTACCTGGGGCCAGTGTGAGATTTTTGAAATGCTGCTGAGTCAAGTCTGCAATTGATAGGTTTATTGAGACCATGTTATGTAGTAAGCTGCCACCATCGGCACTTTAAAACTCAATGATGTGTAAAGAATGCAAAGGCTGACACTGTTTTATAAAAACCATTAGCAATCCCTGCTTGGAGGGTTCTCCAAGAATGCTTCAAGTCAATGAAAGAAAGCCCACTATAACCAGACTTCACATGGAAATCTTATACAGGAAAATGTTTGACTTGGGCAACAGTATCCAGTGTGATTGTGCTGGTATGAAAAGCCCTACTAACAGTGAGATAGGAATAATAGTAATAATCAGGATCACAGTAACTCTCCTCCTATAAATTAAGATGTGTCTAAGGACAAGGCCTTTAGCATATACACTTGATATTTCTAAAACTTCCATTGTTCTTATCAGTAAATTGGTGATAATAATTGTCCTAGTCAGATCAATTTGCCATGACAATATCATAGACTGAGAGGCTTATTAACAAAAGAAAAGTCTTTGTTATGGTTCGCTGGAGGCTGAAGTTCAAGATCAAGGAAATAGCTGATCTATGTCTGATTAAGGCTCATTTTCTGGTCCATAGATGGTAATCTTCTTACTGTGTTCTCACATCATAGAAGGGGCTAGCTTGCTCTCTGGAGCCTCTTTATTATGATACTTGTTCTACTCACAAGGCCTCCATCCTCACAAGTTAAACATTTTCCCAATGACCCACTGCATAATATATCACGTTGAGAATTAGGCTTCAATATATGAATTTTGGGGAGACAGTTTGTCTTACACTGAATGTTTAATTCAGTCTACAGCAATAACACTTTTCATTTCTTCTCCAGAGAACTGTCATACGAGAAGCACTTAAAAATTATGGAACTGGAGAATTGTGTGAATATGAAGTGATTATTAACCACACCTCTTTTCATAAGAGAACCTGTCATTGGTGAATGCATATTTGGCAGCCATAGTATGCAAAGGAAGTGAGCTGGAGATATCAATGGCATCATGTTGTCTGGATAAATAAAAATGCATGAACCAGGATATTGAACATGACTTTTGTTCACTATTACAGTTTTTATAACTTATAAATCATTTTCATTTTTAGACTATGATGTACCCTTAATCAAAAATGGGCTTAGCATTTCACAATTCTTAGAGATATCTTTGTATCATTAGGACAGAATTTTTCCCTACATACAAAAACATATCCCTACATATAAAAACAATGTTTGTGTCCTATGCAGAAAATGGCTACAGGAATGGTTTCTCATCTGTTCTCCAGTGTGGGATCCATTCAGAAAATTACTATAAGAAAATTCCTACACACTGAATAATTATAAGTCCCACTGATAGTATTATAGCATTGTAATTGTTGTTGTTGTTGTTGTATGCCATCGAGTCGGTATCTAATTCATGGCAACACTCATAGGGTTTTCAATGGCTGACTGTTTCGGGATTGCCTTGGGAGTGGATTGCCAGGTCCTTCTCCCATTTTTGCAGTGCTGGAAATTGAACTCAGGACCTCAAAGACTGCTGGTCAGAACTCTACCAACTGAGCTAAACCCCAGCCCCTTACAGCATTAGCCTATAGTAAACAAATGTTTTTATTGTTGAGGGAAACACACACACACACACACACACACACACACACTTAGCCAACACCAGAAAATTCAAATACAGAATTATTACACAAGCACAGAGATACATAGTGCTCCTTCTGTGTAATGCTAGTCACCATGGCAAGAGTTATTTTGTTAATAGCTAGAATGACTGCTTAAATGAATGAATTTCCAGAAATATATGTTAAATCATCATAGAGGTCACTTCAATGTAACTCAAACACAAAAAGAAAAATGGAACATATTTTTCTCCCCAAAGGATATCTGAGTTTCTGGATAGCATACCACTATTTTCAAACTAGAAGACATGACACATCATGTTAGAATGAGAGCTGTAACCAGATGTGTTCCTGACAGGGTTTCCATTATTCTATCAGCTACATGCTGGGAGAACCTCCTTGTCATAACTCTATACATCCTGTCCTGATACTTCTGATTTCCTCCTTACAAAATCAAACCAAACTGGAATGTTCCTAGTTTTAAAAATAGCACAATACAAAGCCTTTGATGTCATTTATTATTATGGCTTTGGGCAGTTTGAATAACCTAATGTTTTTGAATTCAGTTAATAATTCTTCTTAGAGTAAATACTTCTAGAAGCTGTTTTAAAAATTGAAAATGCAAACCCAAAAACAGAAGAAAAGGATTAAGGCAATGATTTTAAATACATTAAACAGAACATAGGTGGTATGCCATTTTGTTATGACATCTTTTTATATAAATACTGCATGTAAGAAAGAGAAAAAAGATGAATAATTATTTAATAAGTAAAATAAATGTGAAACTGTAAAAAGTTGTAAATATTTGACAGAAAGTTAAAATGTTTGGGAATGCTGTGCATATTTGCTGTTGCTATGCAAACTTAAATAGATTTATTTAATATGTGACCACATTTAATATAGTTCATATCTAGGTTATTAAGTGCATTTTATACATTTTTATAAACATTGTGGATATTTCCTAATTTATTTACCACAGAAGTTTCCAGATCTGTCAAGTTATTATATTGCTACAACAGACATACTACTGTCCATTCTTGACTGTTATTATTAATTTTGGAAACATATAACTTGAATTCTTGGCTGGCAACAGATGAATAATGTTCAGACATCATCCTAGTAGTATATTAGTAGCAATTTTGAAATAACATTTATGTATGTGCAATAGATCTAATTAATGTAAAGGCTAATTTAAGAATTTATGATTAATACAGTGATCTATGCAGTGCTTCTGTGGCACAAAATGATGCAAAGAGTACATTCTCTAAAAGTTTTATAAATATATAGTATGTCTACTCTAATTTCAATATCACTTATTAATCAATAACTAAATAAGCAAGAGCCTCTTCCTTTCATTCTTTCAAAAGATGTCCTAGGAACATTGTTTTTGTTGTTGTGGTTGTTAGGAGCAGTCCAGTCAGTATCCAACTCCTAGCCACCCTCTGAACAACACGGGAAACACTATTGTCAGTGCTTCTCTGCTGTTCATAGGGTTTTCAATGGCAGATTGATTTTTGGGAGGGGGTTGCCAGGTCCTTCTCCCAAACCTACAGCTTCTGGTGTTCCCAGGCGGTCTCCCATCCAGGTACTAACCAGGCCCAACCCTGTTTAGCTTTCGAGATCTGACGGGATCGGATGCCACAGGGCTACGGCTGCAGGGTCCTAGGAACATAGTGAACATAGTGAACTCCAAACATGTGTGTTCCATTCATCCTTACTCTTTTTCTTATTAATTCCTATTATTCTTCCAGTATCCACTCAATTTTCACTCTCAAGAGACTTTCTGAAAAGCCCTATTTCAAAATCTCCTTCCAGTCATTCTTGACTCTTCTTTCTATTTATTTTCCAATATAGCAGCCACATCTTATACCAAGAACACAACCACATTTTACCACCAGTCATATTGCCACCAATGTCTGAGTCACCCCCACTTGTGACTGGAATGTGGACTAGGCTCCTGGGCTCTCTGCTTCCTTAGATGCATGCATTTAAATATGACTGTCATAGTGATCTTCTTAATGCATGTAAGACTATGTCACTTCTCAAAACTTTTACACTTTAGAAATGCACCAGAAAGCCCTACTTTTTCTATCCTTCACCTTAAATCTGGTCACACCTGCTTGCTGCTCTCATGGAAAAGATCTCATTTATTTATTCAATATAAAGAGATTTTATATAGTTTTATTACAATATATCGAAAAAAGGAAGAGGAACAAACAGTAAGTACTCAATGACTATTGTTTAAATGAATAAATCACTACATTTGTTTCTCAAGGTCTTTGCACAGGTGTATCTCTGCCTTCCTCCTTCATGTTATTATTTGCTTATTGTTTGCATTGCTTACATATTGCTGAGGTGGGCCACAGAGTTCAGAGACTATCATTCGTGTTTGTCTAGCTTATATCCTCAGTGCCCAATATATGTCAGATCCATCATATATATAATATACACTTATTTATTAAATGAATTAATGAAAGTAAAATAGTAGGATATGATTCCCTTTATTTTCTAGTATGTTTATGATGTTATTTCAAGTGATACTTCTATAATTAGTAGTGTATTTGCTGTGTGATCTCTTTGCAATATCTCTATAAAACAATCAAATTTTAAGTTATCTGTCTTTCATTTGTTGTTGTTAGGTGCCGTCGAGTTGGTATCCCACTCATAGCGACCCTCATAGGGTTTTCAATGGCTGGCTGTTTCGGGATTGCCTTGGGAGTGGATTGCCAGGTCCTTCTCCCATTTTTGCAGTACTGGGAATTGAACTCAGGACCTCAGAGACTGCAGCGCAGCGCTCTACCCACTGAGCTAAATCCCAGCCCATTCATTTGTACCTTATTTAAAAGATCAGTATTTTTGTTTTTATTTTCAATAGCCAAATCTCTGTGTGTGTGGGTGTGTGCATGTGTGTTCCTCATTTGGAAACTATCATTTTACTCCACTATGCTAAATAAACAACACATATAATATTTTCTTTGTGAGTTCATATGAATAGCATAATTAAAATGAATAAAATATAATCAGGAAAAGAAGCAATGTCTGTCTATAAATTGGGAAGTTCCATGCACTCTTCTTGACTTGTCTAGGTCTACTCCCTTCTCAACAGATTTCTTGCTAGAAGCAATCAGTTAGAAGGAACATACCATTTTTTTCCCCCCTGGTCCAATGCAGATTTATCAAGATTCTCTGGCCAAGTCACTGTCTGGAAGACTAGGACATGTGCACATACACACACTCCTAGCACAGCACTGCCATCCTTTCACCAGTTACATTTGTTTTAAGGGGATATGATGTAAGAAAAAAAAATTCCAGAAAGCAAAGTGCAGGTGCAAGAGTAAGTATAGTGATAACATATAGGTATGACATGTTTTCAGATCTTTTCCAAATGAGCCCTGAGCTATAAGCCTGTTTGTGGTTGATGGCCAATATAGACAGCTGCATGAGTCACATCCTGCCCGACTTGCACTGGTTCAGGGAAAATGGGAACTTCTGTACAGTTCTCATACATCATGTCATTAAAATAGAAATTCTCTGTTTCAAATTTGTTTAAACTTTCAACTCCTGAACTTTGAGAGAAAGTATGCAATACATCTTTGCTTTTTGTGGATCATCAATTTGTTAAGAAATCTTAGGGTTGTCTCTAAAACTTAAAAAACAAAGTATACGAAGACAGTAACATCACTACTGAGTTTTATCATACATACCAAGGTTTTCATTACTTACCCAGCTACTTCTGTTATAATTACTCAAAATTAATTAGTGATTTTTGATATACAAATGGAGAGCAGTTTAAGCTACATATTTTTGATAAGACAATTTACAAATATAAATTGTTTACCAACATATTATCTCTGGACATAGACACAGGTTATTTTAATTACTTATTCTTTTTCCCCAAATTGTGTTTTGGTTCTACTCTGACTCTAATGTCTTCCTTTTTCTTTTCAGTACTGTGGGGTTCAACCTGTGCTGTACAATGCTCACCCCTGAGCTTCAGTTCCAGACCTTTTTATATATTTATTTGTTTTTAAACCGAGTCTTGCTAAGTTGAACAGGCTGTCTGGCCTTGAACTCATAATCCTTCTGCCTCAGCCTCCCAAGTCACTAGGATTATAAGTGTGTACCAAAGCACCTGTCTTCTAATATCTTCTGGTAGAACATTAATTAATATCCAGGTAGAAAGATAGTGACTTTAAGTAGGTACTACTCTCAGAATTTCAGCAAACATTCAACAAAATAGTATGTTAAAGGAAGAAATGGATGAATAATTATGTTTAAATACACTTTTAGCTGTCAGTCCTGAAACATATAACAAAATATCTTTGCCTCCGACAGCATAGGTTCAGGAAACACATACTTTTGAAAACCTAGGCACCAAGAGTCTGCAGCCATTATCCCATAATATCTGATCCCATCAGATCTCAGAAGCTAAGCAGGGTTGGGTCTGGTTAGTGCTTGGATGGGAGACTGCCTGGGAATACCAAGTTATGTAAGCTCAGAAGAAGGATCAGCAACCCACTACAAAAAAAAAAAAAAAAAAACATTGAAAATCTTATGAATAGTAGAGAAGGACCAACACAATTCTGGGTATGGCACAGTGTCAGGGAGTGTTTCCTTCTGTTGTATATATGGGCACTATGAGTCAGTCCTGACTAGATGTCACCTAACAGCAAAAATCACCAAGAACACAGCAGTGAAATAGCAAACTCCACACGTAACACAAATCATATTGTAATGAGGAGCAAATGAACAATACTTATTTGTTTACTAAAAATAGTAGTTGTAGAAATAATATGGAATACTTCTATAGCATTTACTCTTTGTTACACCTTGTCCTGCCATTGAAAACCCTATGAATAGCAGAGAAGCACTAACAATACTGTTTCACCTATTTTACATAGGGTCACTGTAAAGCAGACACCAACTTGATGTCAGCTAACAACAGCACACCTTGTCCTAAGTGCTATTTGCTATATCTATGTACCTATCTATCATTTATCTGTACACTCAACCCTTTACAATATGTCCTCTGAGTGATTGACTTTACATATATAAAAATGTAGACTCAGAGAATTTATGTAATTTTCCAAGATTTCCTTTTCTGTATATTGTAGACTTTGGATTTTACTACTGATGGTCTGGTCTCAGAGTCCATATTCTTAACTTCATTTTATTGTCTCTTTAAAGCAATATCATGAATGGTAAATGGAAGCATGATAAGGGGATGGGTAGTTGTATGAAGACTGGTCTAAGGAGTATAACTTTAGTCAAGGTGGTTTAAAATATTATTTACAAATGCTTTGATACCTCTCCTTTCAAGAAGTACAAACTTGATTTAGCTCTCCTTCAGTGGGAGTTGGATTTAGTATTCTAACAAATAGAATAGAATGGAAGAGAAGTTATGCTGACTTCTATGTTATAAGTACCAGACTTCCCCTTGGTTCTCTCTTCAATGACTCCTTCTGGAAAAAGTCAGCTGCCAGGCTGTAAAGACATTTAACCATCTCCAGAAGGCATCCCCTTACGTATTTGCCAGCTTTTCATGCTATGGGGGCTTGCATGTTTCTGTGATGCTGAAAGCTATGGCACTGGCATTTCAGATATCAACAGGGCCACCCATCATGGACAGGTTTCAGCTAAGCTTCCATACAAACACAGACTGGGGAGAAGGATCTGGCAGCACACTCCCAAAACAATTAGCCATTGAAAACCCTATGAATAGGAAAGAGACACTGTCAAATATAGTGCCAGAAATTGAGACTTCCTAGTCTAGAAGACATTCCAGAATCAACTGGGGAAGAACTGTCTCCTCAATGGGGAGTTAACCTGAATAACAGGAATAGAGTAAAGCCCCTGGGACCTCCATTTTCTGATGTGGCATGACACAAAATCAGAAGAAACATCATGTCTACAATATTGGGCTCAAATATAAAAAGATCATGTTCCTGGTACAGTTTTGGGTAGTATTTTGTTCTTTTGTATGTAGGGTTTCTATGAGTTAGATCTGACTCCATGGCACCCAACAACAACATTTATCGAGTGGATGAACAGATCATGTCATTTATTTGGAGGGAGTATTTTGTGGTAGCAGAAATTTAAAGTGTTTGCTTTCTAATTTGTTAGCTTTATAATCTTTGAGAATACACATTATTCTCCAAGTGAAAAATAAGCCTGTAACTGAGAAAACACTTTCATACATTCTCCCATGCATAGACTCATATTTACTTTAATCTTTATGACTTCTTTCCCTAGAGTAGACACCCAACAAATAAGGCACCAGCCCGGTAAGGGAAAACATCCTGTAGACCCCCAGCATTAGCCTATTGGGTTTGCATTAAGCCCCCTTGGAAGTGGCTCCCCAGCCCTAATCAAGCCTTCACATATCTACCTCCCCAGATAACAACTTGACTAAAACTTTGAGTTAGAAACATCAAGATAGGCAGTTTCCAGATATCTGATCTGCATAAACTATGGGAGATACTAAGCATTTATTGTTTTAATCCACTACATATTGAGATATATTTTACACAGCAGTAAAAAGTTAACAGAGTCAAGAAAAAATTCTCCAGTGAGATGACAATTGACCACATACTTGAGGAACTTAAAATGACAATGTTTGGGAGGAAAAGATAACCTGCAATGAGGGAAAGGGAATAAAACATATTGTACACAAACTTTGAGCATGTTTATTATGCTCAAGGAACAGAGCGTTGCCTATTTTACTGAGATAGCAATGAGTGGAGTGGTAGACACTGAGATGAGAAAGCAAGGCTTCAATTGTATGAATGTTTACTTAAGAAGACATTAGACCTCATGCTATCAGTAATATAAATCTGTTGAATTGAAATAAACAGGGAATGACTCCATGTCACTACAGTTGTTTAGTGAAGAATAGTCTATAAAAGAGCTAGGGTAAATGCATGGAGATCTCTTAGGAAGCTATTTTAATAATCCAGGTGAGGCATCATGGTGGCTTAGATGAGGGCAGTTGTAGTAGAAATGGTGAGAAAGAGTAGAGTAAAGATTTGAAGATAAAGAAAATATGATTTACAGATGATTGGTTGAGAGCATACTACTGGGATCTCTGATAAATGACTACTTTCAATGTTCACTATTTCCAAAGGGAGAAAGTAATTTGGAGTGATCCCAAAATAGTAATCTTATCTAGAATAGGTTGGCATGTTCATTTCTTTGGGCTAATAAGGAAGACAATTGAAATATAAATTAGGCAACTTACATCTGTTTTGCTTTTTAGGAAAAAGCTATTAAATTTGCAGTTATGAAAAAGCATATAGGCCCCTTAGGATGTTCACAGTCCATGTTCTTTGATCTAACCCTGTGTTTATTCAAGGAAAAATATACCATATATGATCAAGACTCAACCTAGGCTAAGGTACAGGAAGACTCTTAAGAAAACCAAACAAACAAAAGGGGGTACTTATTTAGTCAAGTGACTAGAAATCGAAGGCATTAGGCTGTGGATGTTCCTAAATTCTCAACACCTACCAACATTTGTAAGATTCCTACATTTGTCCTTTTCTGTTACGACGATTGGTATATTTTCTATTGTTTCATCACTTGCCCAGTTCCTTTAAAATTAGTCAGTCATGTAACATCTTTTGGCACATTAAAGTAACATTTCTTTCTTTTAAATAGAAGTCTTATGAGCCCATGCATGATTACCATGTTCCTGGTTATTACAAAGACATATAATAAGAAGGATATTCTTATAGCCTGACACCCTAGCGGATTATAATAAACCCAAACCCTCAATTCTCTAGCCTCTTCTTTGTTGCACATGTGACTTAGACAAGATATAAACTTTGGATGGATTTAATCCATGAGATTTGAAAGTTATTTGTCACTGCAGAATAACCCAGACGAAGCTGAATGGTACACTCAAACCTTGGTTAACACATGAGAATGTGTAAATGACACTGTTAAACTGGAGAAGGCTGATGGTAAAATGTAAAATTTACTAAAGGGTATCCCACATGGTCAAAGCACTCTGAGAAATAAGGAAATAATTTAGTTATTTCTTTAATAAAAATATTCATCTAGACATATTTATGCATTTATACCAAGAAGAGCTGCCTGGTGTTTTAGGCTGCGAGAGCAGCCTCAAGAGAAATGGATTGCCACACATCTGAGGGTAATGTCATGGGAACAAGAGGTTGCAGGCACTAGTTGCCAAATAGAAGTCTCCTGATTTTTATGACATGAAGCACGCTCTGTCACATTTAACAGAGATAGACAGAGCATCCTATGCATTTGCATTCCTCATTGTTAGAGTGATACCATTTCAAATTGTTGGCATTGCTGGGTTTTGTCAATGTGTAAAAACTATACAGTTCTATGAACTAACTCTCTTTCCTAAAAGATTTAATTGAGTGAGTCACGTGTCATAGCCCTCTTTGTATCTGCTTGATTACTGTTCAATGAAAAATTGATTGTTGTCAAATTGCTTAGTGATTTATTTTTCTCCAGGGTCTACAGAGTTGATGGTTTCCCCATATTCAGTATCTGTTGTTGAGGATGGTGGTGAGTATTTTGTGGAAGCAGAAACAAAAAGTTTACCATGAATATTTAGTTACCTCTAGTGGTTCCCTCTTGTTGAGTGTCATAATACCATCATTCTATTTGTTATCAGCAACAATGTACCTTGGGTCTTTTATGCCAAAAAAGAAAAAATGTTTGTATTTCTTTTATTCCGGAGACACTACCACATGATAAGTAAGCATACCAACTCTGAAGCTCAATTTTTGGCACTACCAACTTCAAGCTGTATAACTTTAAGCATGTTACTTACCCTTCCTCTGCCTCATTCATCACTTACAAAATGAGAATAATAGTCTCTGTTTCGTAAGGTTATTGTGAGGATTATATGTGAACATATATGAAGTACTTAGTACAGTGCCTAGAAGAGCATAAGCACTTAATTATTGTTAACTGTTATTCTTTTAGATTTAATTGGTTGTTTCCCTGGAGAAATCTGCTAATCATATTGTTATTGGAGAGGTGGGCACTGAAGTGTACTGCCCTCAGTGCCAGATTCTTGGTTTTTGAGATCAAAGAATGAATCCAGAGACCACACATAAGCCAAGTGAGCATAAACATTTTATTTATAACAATGAGAAAAGTGAGAGTGACTGGAAAGAGTGAAAGTGAATGGAAAAGGTGAAAGTGAGGAGAAATAGAAGTGAAAGTATAGACAAACCCTATGGACATAGGAGAACGTTGCCTAACTGCATTGCCAAGCCATGGTGGGTGTCTAGAAGTATTTATAACCTATCTAATCATGCTATAAACTTCTGGGAGGGTCCTCTCAGACAAAACAGTGACTGAGCCCTTAAACCTTGCTGCTCTTCCATTTTTGCTGATTTGAATTTTTGCTGCCTGTCATGCAATTGACCCTGTGCTGATGCCAGCAGGCATTTCTTTACCCAATCCCCAGGGGTCCTGTTCCTTTCTGTGTTCTACATGGCAATTGTCAATGGCCAATAAAAATAAAGATTGCCTTTTCTGAACAAAAATTTGGCCTGGGTGATGTTTTTCTTCTCCAGATCCTGCTCACCTATGTCCACCCATGGTTCCCAGTCCTCCTTTCAATAAGTGTTACACTCCTGCTTGAGATAAAATTTAAAAAGTAGAGTCATTTGGGAATATTAGTATTGTTGTTGTTGTTGTTAGGTACCATCAAGTTTGTTACTCATAGTGAACCTATGTCCAAGAGAATGAAATACTCTCTGATACTGTGCCATGCCTGGCACTAATGTCAGGGATTCTTCTCTGCTATTCATAGGGTTTTCAATAGTTTATTGTTTTAGGAGTGTTTTGGAAGTGGGTTTTCCTGATCCTTCTCCCTATCCTGCAATACCTGGTATTCACAGGTAGTCTCCCACCCAAGGACTAATCAGGCAGACCCTGCTTAGCTTCTGAGATCAGGTTTTTAAGTCATGGTTTTTCAAATATATGGGTGTGTGCGTGCGTCCGTGTGTGTGTGTGTGTGTGTGTGTGTGTGTGTGTGTGCACTCTTTGATGCTCTAGGATAACACACAAATACACACACACCAATTTATATTATCTTAGCACTTTGATGATAACAAAGATAATACCTATTTGAGATCACAGACCATATTTTCTCACCTTTGCATTCCCAGTCTCTATCTTAATACTATATGCATGGGAAGACCATGACTTGTAAAAGAAAACAAATTAAAGACTTTCCCATTTAGTTTCACCTCCTAAATTCCTGTTACATTATCTTAGTGCCCTGAACTGATCATTAAAGAAATTTCCAAATTTAGCTCCTCCTCACTTTGCTACCTTGAAAAATATACAGATTTCCCACTCAAGCTTGTCAGGATTTGGTTTACTATGATTAGAATGTTGTTGTTGTTGTTGTTGTTAGGTGTCATCAAGTGGAGTCTGACTCATAGTGACCCTATGTACAACAGATCAAAACACACTTCAACACTGTGCAATGCCTGGCACAATGTCAGCACTTCTCTGCTCTTCATAGGACTTTCAATGGCCGATTGCTTCGGGATTGCTTTGGGAGTGGATTGCTATGTCCTTCTCGTGTTTTTACAGTGCTGGAGATTGAACCTGGGTCCCCAGGGAATGCGATGCAGCACTCTACCAACTCTTCTAAATCCTAGCCCAATATCACAGAACCCAGAAATAAACAGGGTATATCACCCAAGGTTCCTATAAGATTCTTACTCTCTGTCATGTTCAGGACCCATTCTCCTAAGATCTCCTCCAACTCTAGCATTGTTTGTTGCTAGACTTGGCTGAATCTTAACTCAAAATACATTAAAGCAGGTCAGTTTTAGAGGCTGTCCCAACTGGTTAGTACTGTCATTGGAAATTTATCTTGTTTTCCCTCCTTATAACCACATACTACATGTTTTTAGGTCAAGGAAGGGTTAACTCTGAAGTCTCTTAAGCATTTTTTTCTAACCCCCCCCCAAAATTCTTTTATAGATAGAACTATGTGTTCCACTTAATGAGCACTACATAAATTATCATCTGGCTAAAAATAGCTCTAAAAACCCAGCCGCTCTTCTATACAGCAGAGAGTTTGAGTAGCAAAGTGGTTATTTAGATGACTTGTCACCAACAGTTTATTCTTTCACTAAGAAACAATTTAGTCCATAGATTCAGACATTTTCCAAGTCTTAGTATTTGAAAGGCTGTAACTTACAAAGCAGACATTTCCTTTGACATATGATTCATAACACAATGTTGGTATGAATCATAGCAATCTGTGACCAAATCCCTTGTTGCCCTAGCTTTTCAAATGGTTTACCTCCCCAAGGTAAATTAACTAATTAGTTATGGACAAGTTGGAGGCAGAGTAGGTGTAAGTTACATGTTCATAAATAGCAATGAAATTGAGTCATTGTAAGTGAGTTATTAGATTTTTTTAACACAACAGTGATATCCAAGGCCAAACAGCAAGTATGTCACAATTGAAAGGAAAGGCAAAAACAAATACACATTATTACACTATGCTTAGAAAAATAGTCTCTTAAATCTGTGTAAATCAGAAAATGACCTCTTGATAACTAGTTATAGAATCAACAAGCCAATCTAAAATATGCCACCTGCTATGTCTGTCACAGAGGCTGTTGATTTTCTTCATGCAATTATTACAGCTTATAGCTATTGTATTTAAGCTCTTTTATGTTTTTCCCCAAATCATCCCCATTAGAGTTGAGATACTATTTCTTGATTTCTGAAGAAAGCCTTCTTTTTTGCTTTTCCCTTGGTATTGAGGATAGCACTTGGCACATGAATGATACTCGAAAAGTATTTGTTGAATGAATAAGTAAGAGCCGGTGCAGTAATGCACACCTGTAATCCAGGAACTTGGGAAGCAGAGGCTGGAGGATCTCAAATTTAAAGCCAGAAGTAGCCTGCACAACTTATTGAGACCTTGATAAAAAAAATTTAAAAAGATTAAAAAAATTAAAAAGGGTATGGAAGTGCAGCTCAATAGTAGAGTAATTGCAAAGTATGCATGAGGCCCTGGGTTCAACCTGCAGTACCATGAAAGAAAGGAAATAGAAAGAAAAAGAAAGAAACAGAGAGAGAGAGAGAGAGAGAGAGAGAGAGAGAGAGAGAGAGGGAGAAGAGGCGAGAAGGAAAAGGGAAAGGGAATGAGAAGGGGAGGCAAGAAGTTAGTTTTATTCATATAATCATTCCTGGCACTGCACTGGGCACACTGAGATACTTTATTATTCCAATTACTCTGTGAAATAGGCGTTAGTTTGATTTTAAAGGAATGGAAATTATAGTTCAGAAGGAACTTACAATTTGTACAATGTCTCTTGACTTCCAATATGGTCGCCTTCCTACTATTTTCCCCCAAAATAAAACATATGACCATTGTCTGAATTTCCAAAAACTTTTTAAAACTTTTCCTCACTTCTTGTATAAAGGGACACTTTCACACTGCTGGTGGGACTGTAAATTAGTTCGTTCATTCTGAAAATCAGTATGGAGGTTCCTCAAAAAACTAAAAATAGAGCTACCATATGATCCAGCTATACCACTTCTAGAAATATATCTAGAGGAAGATAAGTTAACATCCCTCAGGAACACCTGCACTTCCCCATTTATTACAGCACTTTTTGCAATTGCAAGAGTATGAAATTAGCCCAAATGTCCATCAATAGATGGTTAGATTTTTAAAATGTGACATATATATGCAATGGAATATTATTCAGCAATAAATAATGACATTGTGTCATTTAAAGCAGAACAGATGGAATTGGAGATGATCATTTTAAGTGAAGTAACCTAGACTCAAAAGCAAAATACTGCATGATCTCATACATGGGAGCTAGATCTATCTTAAAGAAAATGTGTGTGTGTGTGTGTGTATGTGTGTGCATAATTGTGGATATTCAAGAATGG
The DNA here is from genome assembly GCA_007922755.1 of Pedetes capensis. Lineage (NCBI taxonomy): Eukaryota > Metazoa > Chordata > Mammalia > Rodentia > Pedetidae > Pedetes > Pedetes capensis. The sequence continues at coordinate 48,024 of VMDO01004506.1, read as the reverse complement.
AAAATACAAGTAGACACAACATGAAGGGGGAGGAGAGTAATGGAAAGGAGAGGGTGATGGGGAAGGTAGTGGGGTGGAGAACAACATAGAGAGGTGAAGAGAGAGAGAGAGAGCAAGTGCAAAATACAGGCTGCAACTCTATGAAACTCTCATAAGGAATCTCACTATAGTGTAGGCAACTTAAAAAACGCATACTGTACTTCATAAGTGTTCACAATCATTTATACATGTTAATCAAAAAGTTTCTCTATAATGTTTAAGGAGATGAACGTGTCAATAACTCAGTTTGATGATTGTACACTATACGTGTAAACTTGTTATTCCATGCTCCATAAATATTTACAATTAAAAATTAATGAAAATAAAACAAACAAAATAAAATAAAATACTTTCTCCCACTTCCTGTGAATCCATAGTCCATTTGGAACCCAGAAGGCAGTAATGTTTCAAGCCAACACCATACCATAAAACTTAAACAAAAACATATGCAAATATGGTTGTTTCTGTTTTACTGAATCACAATATAAACATCAAAACGTCTCTGTAACAAGCACAGGAAAACAAAACTCTTTAAGTATCATCATCCAGGTAAATGTTAGTCCCCAAGCACTGGCTGGGATTCTGTTGATGGTCAGCTTCCTTCATTTCACACCTTGACTGAAGCCCTTGACCCCTTATCCTTCTCTAAGACTTCTCTTAATCTGTTAATTCCTTGGGCTATGTGCACCCACTTATCCTTGACTTGGTTCATAATTTCTATCTCCAAACTAAGAGTGGGAAAACAATTGAAATTGATTAGTGTTTTACCATAAGGAATTGCTAAATGAGGAGAAAAATATACTTTACCTGATTTAAACACTACACAATGCATACAGTTATTAAGCATTGTAAAATACCCCATTAATATGTGTAACTTCTGTGAATTTTGTGACATTAGTTAAAGATAAATAAGCCAGTATTTGTTATTGTTATTGTCAGGTACCATCCAGTCAGGTTTGACTCATATCGACCCTATGTACAACAAAAGGAAACACTACACAACACTGCGCCATGTACATAATCTTTTCATGTTTGAGCTCATTGTTGCAGGCACTGTGCTTCCTCTCACTTTGGATCATGACATCTCAGCAAATTGAGGTCCCAGGGACTTTATTCCACTCTCATCATTTAGACTGACTCTACTTTGAGGCCACAACTCTTCCCCAGTCATCTTTTGAATGCCTTCCAGTCTGAGTGGCTCAGTTTCCAACAATATATTTGATCGTGCTTCTCTGCTGTTCATAGGGTTTCAATGGCTACTTATTTTGGGAATGGGCTGCTGTCTCTAATCTTCCTTAGTCTGGAAGCTCAGCTAACACCTATCCACCATGGGTGGTATCTGAAATACAGGTGGCATAGCTTGTAGCATGCAAGCTTCTATAGCATGACAGGCTGACAACATGGGGGTGGGGCAGATAAAACAATATTATTGATCTTGAAAATTGATTTTTTATGGCCAGGCCCAGGGATGGAGGCCTGTAATCTCACTGGCTCAGGAGGCAGAGGCAAGAGGATTATGAGTTCAAGGCCAGAAGCAGCCTGCTTAATTAGACCCTAACTCAAAATAAAAAATAAAATTGGGCTCATATGCAGCCCAGTAGTGGTTGTTATTATTGTTAAGTGCTGATGGGTCAGTTCCAACTCACAGCGACCCTCACAGGGTTTTCAATGTTGGAACGCTAAAGGATTGCTTTGCAAGTAGACTGCCAAGTCCTTCTCCCATATTTGTGGCACTGAAGATCGAACCAAGGTCCTCAGAGAGATCAGAGTGGAGCTCTAACAACTGAGTTAAACCCACAAAGTATGTGTGAAGCCGTGGATTCAACCCTCAAGTACTCCCAAAAAAGTAATTGAATGGAGGGCTTTTAAAATTATTATTAAAAGCTTCTCAGCACTTTCTAGCAATTAACTTTATAAGGGACTCCTCTCACACCTCTCATGTCCTCTACTTTCTTTTATTTGTAAACACCTGTTCATATATAATTCAGAGTTTATACATTTGCTTAGTGGTATTATTTTCTTCTTTTTCCTCCTCTAAAAAACTCTGGATATACCAACAAAAGTAGCAATAAATAAATAAATAAATATAATCTAACACTCATTTCACAATTATCACGTGTTTGGCACTATGTTCAGTCCTTTAAATGGATGAATGCTACTTTCCCAGTAGTCTTTGAGATAGATACTGTATTAACTCTATTTTATGCAAGAGGAAATAGACCCAAGAGAGTAACTTTGCCAAGGGAGTTACTACCATGTACCTTGGGTTCTCAAGGGAATGATGTAAAGTGGATTCTTCTTAAGAGGAAATATGATGGCAGCTAATAAAAATAGTCATTTCTCTTCCCTCTCTACCCTCTATATTTTGCTTGGTAGCTTTAAGTTTCTAGCCACAGTAACAGCAAAAGAACAATAACTGGCCTTGTGCAATCCAGCCTTACCCTACCTTCATAGCCTCAGTTTTTCAATATGCACAGGAATAACAGAGAAAGCTCTGGTCTGGAAGTTAGAGGACCTGATCTTGGTCTCTTCCTATGTAAAATGACTATTTCCAAGATCCTCTTCCCTCTCTGAACCTTTATCCTCCAAGCACTGATTCCTCTACCCACACAAAGCTACTGAACCTTATACAACAAACATTTAAGACTCACAAAGCCATGACTCTTCATCCTGTTTCTCCATCCTGGAATGTTTTTCTTCCCCACTTACATTAAAAGCTTACAAATATCATCCTTCTAAATTCAACTTCTGTTCTATTATATTTTATTTTAAAACTTTCTCATATCTCCCCAATGCTAACTTGTTTCTTCCTCCACAATTGTTTAGGATAGTATTATATCATTTTGTTGTGTACATTGTTATTTGTTAATACTTACATCAATGTCTGCCTACAGATTAAAAGAATCTTGTAGCTGAAGGCAATGCTTCACTCAGTTCTCTTTCTCATGTTAACAGACACATAATCTGCACAGAATTGTACCTCAGAAGCATTCCACATGCTAAGTGAATAGACAAGATTAGTTAGAAACAGAATATTTATCTTCCTAATCTTCATATATTAATATCCAGAAATTTCATCACTTATGTTAATCAAACACAAAATATTTGACTCAATCACTTCAATGATTTAAAGTAAACCACTCTGGCAAGTGATTTTCTACAGAATCTCAAGTTAAGGTCTGTGTCTATTAATTAGGCAAAGGAAAGTGCTTTTTGTCAAATTGTGCTGACCATAGTTCATCAATTCTTAAAAACATCAACTTTTAGTTATTATTGGCTTCTTTTCTTCATTCATATATTTAAGATGGTGGTGTTGTTAGGTGCCATCGAGTTGGTATCCCACTCATAGCGACCCTACATGCATCAGGTGAAACAGTATTGTTACTGCTTCTCTGCTATTCATATAGGGTTTCAATGGCTGATTGTTTTAGGGGAGTGGGTTGCTGGGTCCCAAGCCTACAGCACCTGGTGTTCCCAGGGAGTTTCCCATCCAAATACTAACCAGACACGACCTTGCTTAGCTTCCGAGATCTGACGGGATCAGACACCACAGTGGTATGGTTGCAGGCATATTTAAGATGGAAGGTGAATTAAGAAGTACTTAAATTGCTGTTTGTTGTTGTTGTTAGGTGCCGTCGAGTCGGTATCCGACTCATAGCGACCCTCAAGGGTTTTCAATGGCTGACTGTTTCGGGATTGCCTTGGGAGTGGATCACCAGGCCCTGCTCCCATTTTTGCGGTGCTGGGAATTGAACTCAGGACCTCAGAGACTGCAGCGCAGCGCTCTACCCACTGAGCTAAATCCCAGCCCTAAATTGCTGTAGGCTATGTTAAAACATTTTTGTCCTCCAAATACCATCTAATTTACTACTCTGCTTATAGCAGAGAAATTAATCTGATTTCCCCATAGTATTTCTTCTTTATGAGCACATAGGAAGACTACATTTCCGAGCCTCTCTCACAGTTGAGTGCGGTATGTGACTGAGTCCTGGTCTATGGGAGAAGATAATGTAAATATTTTCTAAGACTGGACTATAAAAGTATCCCAGATAAATTTCCACCATACTTCTCCTGCTGCTGCAATATAGAAGAAGGCAAGTCAAAATTGAGTAGTTACAAGATGGTGGAATTTCATTTGTTTTGTGTGACTTGGGAGGATGAAGAAATGAAGTTTTGTTGTGTAAAAACATAGGGACTTTGGATTTATGTTGGCAAACATCCCTATCTAGTCATATTAACTTACAAACAAGATGTTGATCATTGTGCAACAGCCATGAGTTTAGCTATGAAGTAGTAATGATACAACATTTATCTAAAATCATAGCCATAGCCCCCAGGTTATCTGAAGATCTAATTCTCTGTCAAGGATGCTTCTTTGCTTTTTTTTAATGGAGATAATCCTGAAGAATAATAAGACAGTAGTCATAGGTATGTGGCATCAAAGAAATTTATCTTTCTTTTGTGGATGAGATGCCCCTCTTATTGTTGTTGTTAGGTGTCATCAAGTCGAGTCCAACTCATAGCGACCCTATGTACAGCAGATCAAAACACTTGCCGATTCTGTGCCAGGCAAACGATCTTATTTATGTTTAAGCCCATTGTTGCAGACACTGTGTCAATCCATCTGGTGGAGGGTCTTCCTCTTTTGAGTTGACCTGCCACTCCCCCAAACATGATGTCCTTCTCCAGGGATTGATCTCTCCTGACTACATGTCTGAAATATGTAAGACGCAGTCTGGCCATTCTTGCTTCCAAGGAGCACTCTGGTTGCACTTCTTCTAGGACAGATTTGTTGGTTTTTTTGGCAGTCCATGGTATATTCAATAGACGTCTCCAGCACCACAATTCAAAAGCATCAATTCTTTTTCTGTCTCTCTTGTTCAATGTCTAGCTTTCACAACCATATGATGCCACCGAAAATACCATGGGATGAGTCAGACGCACCTTCGTCTTCAATGTGACATCTTTGCTTTTCAATACTCTAAAGAAATCTTTTGCCACAGCTTTTCCTAGAGCAATGCGTCTTTTGATTTCTTGACTGCTGTTTCCACGGGTGTTGATTATAGAGCCAAGCAAAGTAAAATCTTGGAGAACCTCAAACTTTTCTCCATTTATTGTGAAGTTGCATGCTGACCCAGTTGTAAGGACTTTTGTTTTGTTGATGTTTAGTCATAACCCATATTGAACGCTATGATCTTTGATCTTCATCAGTAAATGTTTTAAATCTTCATAACTTTCAGCAAGCAGAGTTGTGTCATCTGCATAACGCAGGTTGTTAATGAGTCTTCCTCTAATCTTGATGCCACGTTCTTCCTCATAAAGTCCAGCTTCTCAGATTATTTGCTCAGCGTATAAATTGAAGAGATAGGGTGAAAGTATACAGCCCTGACGCACACCTTTCTCAACTCTAAGCCATGCAGTGTTTCTTTGTTCTATTTGAACAACTGCCTCCTGGTTCATGTACAGATTTCTCATGAGCACATATAGGTGTTCTGGTATTCCCATTTTCCGAAGTGTTATCCATAATTTATTATGATCCACACAATCAAATGCTTTTGCATAGTCAAACAACATAGATAGACATGTTTTTGATATTCTCTGCTTTCAGCTAATATCCACCTGACATCAACAATGATGTCCCTAATTCCTGCCCTTTACTGAGTCTGGCTTGATTTTCTGACAGTTTCCTTTCTATATACTGCTGCAGACACTTCTGAATGATCTTTAGTAGAAATTTACTTGTGTGTGATATTAATGATATTGCTTGATATTTTCCACACTCAGTTGGGTCCTCTTTTTTGAGAATAGGCACAAATATGGATCTCTTCTAGTCTGTTGGCCAAGTAGCTGTTTTCCAAATCTGTTGGCATAAACATGTTAACACCTCCAGTGCTGCATCTGTTTGTTGAAACATCTCTATTGGTATCCCATCAATTCTTGGGGCCTTGTGTTTCACCAGTTCTTTCAAGGCAGCTTCCACTTCATCCTTCAACACCATTGGTTCCTCTTCATATGCAACCTCTTGGAATGGTTGGTCATCTACCAATTTTTTCTTGTTTAATGACTCTGTGTATTCTTCCCATCTTCTTTTGATGTTTCCTGCATCATTTAATATTTTCCCTGTAGAATCTTTCACTATTGCCACTCGAGGCTTGAATTTATTCTTCACTTCCTTAAACTCAAGAAACACAGAACGTGTTCTTTCCTTTTGAATTTCTGACTCCAGCTCCTTGCACATGTCATTATAATATTTGTTTTTGACTTCTGGAGCTGCCTTCTGAAATCTTCTGTTCACTCCCTTAACTTCATCATGTCTTCATTTTGCTTTAGCTGCTCTACATTCGAGTCCAGTTTCTCTTTTGACATGTAATTTGGTCTTTTCTTTTCTTCTTGTCTTTATAAGAAATTTTTGCTTCCTTCTTGAATGATATCTTTTATGTCATGCCACAACTCTTCTTGTCCCCTATCATTTGTGTCTAATGCATTAAATCTATTTTTGAGGTGGTCTCTGAACTCAGGTGGGATATACTCAAGGTCATACTGTGGCTCTCATATACTTATTCTAATTTTCTTCAGCTTCAGTTTGAACTTGCATGTGAGAAGTTGACGGTCTGATTGACAGTCAGCACCTGGTCTTGTTTTGACATTTTGTATAGAGATTTTCCATCGTCTCTTTCCATATATGTAGTTAATTTGATTCCTGTATGTTCCATCTGGTGAAGTCCATGTGTATAGTCTCCATTTATGATGGTGAAAAAATGTATTTGTAATGAAAAGGTCATTGGTCTGACAAAATTCTATCATGCAATCTCCAGCTTCGTTTCTGTCACCAAGACCATTTTTCCAACTACTGAGCCTTCTGCTTTGTTTCCAACCTTTGCATTCCAGTCACCAGTGATTATCAGTACATCTTGATTGCATGTTTGATCTATTTCAGATTGCACAAGCTGATAGAAGTCTTCCCTTTCTTCATTTGTGGCCTTATTGGTGGGAGCATAAATGTCAATAACAGCCATATTAATTGGCATTCCTTGTAGGCATATGGATATTATTCTATCACTGACAACATTGTATTTCAGGACAGATCTTGAAAAGTCTTTTTTGATGATGAATGCAACCCCATTTCTCTTTCGTTTATCATTCCCAGCATAGTAGATCATATGAGTGTGTGACTCAAAATGCCCTATGCCAGTCCATTTTAGCTCACTGATGCTTAGAATGTCAATGTTTATGCACTCCATTTCTCTTTTAACAATTTCTAATTTTCCTAGATTCATACTATGTACATTCCATGTTCCAATTATTAATGGATGTTTACAGTTGTTTCTCCTCATTTTGAGTTGTGCCACATCCGCAAGGTGAGCACCCTGGGGCTTTACTCCATTTTCGTCATCACGGTAGACTCTACTTTGAGGAGGCAACTCTTCCCCAGTAGTCTTTTGAGTGCCTTCCAACCTGGGGGGCTCATTTTCAGGCACTATATCTGACAGTGTTTCTTTGCTATTCATAGGATTTTCAATGGCTAGTTGTTTCGGGAGTGGTTTGCCAGGTCCTACTCCTTAGTCTGTCTTAGTCTGGAAGCTCAGCCGAAAACCTGTCCACCATTCATAACCTTGCTCATGTCCGAAGTTACTGTGGCAGAGCTCTAAGCCTCATTGCAACACACAAGCCCCCACAGTGCGGCAAACTGACAGATGTGCCTGCCCCCATTGTGGCATATGCTTCCCACCACTATCACACAGTACCTCATGCTATTATTGCTGTCTACTTATTTACCCCTTGTCCACCCACAGACTTTGAGTTCCTTGAAGATAGATTATGTGATTTTTTTCTTTCTGTTTTCCAAATGCTTAGCACACTGCTTGTCTTTTAATGCTCAATACACCTTTGTAAAAGGAATAAAAGAAAGAAAATATGCTTAAACAAAATATCCCAACACAAAAAGGCTTTTCCAATTAAACCCATAGAGAGCAATTCCCTTTATTCAGCTATGTCTTTGCAACAATACAGCCCACTTCTCCCCATGCAGGAAAGTAGTGGCTGATCCATTACCTTCCTGTTCTACCTCTTACATCATTGTCTTAGTATGTGGACATGGAAAAGTATGGGGGGATTAATGGACAGTGCAAAATGCAGCTGAGGGAGCCCTCCAACACCCACACATAGGAAACAGTGGGAGGAGAATCACAGCACCAAATTCCAGCTCTTGACCACTTCTGAAACAGAAACAGAGGGAACTGATCATGCATAAAATAATGCACACATGCAGAAGTTATGCTCATGTTTTTTATGACAATGTCAATTATAAGTACATAATATACAAAGTACCCAGAAATAAAGTGAATTGAATCTAGGACTTACAAAGAAAAGATGTGGACTTTATTAAGACATTTAATCTTTCTGGGTCTCATTTTCTTCACTTAAAATATTAGGATGGCTAATTCTTTTCTGTTCCTTCTTTCTTTCTTTTATTTTTTACTTATTTACTTTTTTATGAGATAGGGTTTTGCTATACTGTCCAGGCTGGTTGCTAATTCATGATCCTCCTGTTACACCCTCTGAAGTAGTTTGGATTACAGGTTTATACCACTACACATGATTTCTAAAATTCTATTTTTTTATGAAATTTGATTAAAATATATTTATTTTACATGTAGATCATATGTATTTTTATGAAAACTAATTTAGAAAACTGTCTTGATTATGTATCTTATGATGTTCATAAATTTAGGCAGATCACACACATATTTCTATAATTGTTCAAAACACTATTTTTTCTATGGTATGTTATCATTCATATCATGGTTTAGAAAGTTGAAATAGTTGTACATATCATGATTTCAGGGACTTCAGTTGAAAGTGTTCAAAACTATGTCTATAGAACATCCAGGATCAGAGTCAATTTGCCCTTCAACTGATTATTTAGGATCTGTATATTTGCCTGTGAAAAGAAAAATATCAAGTGCAAAATTCAACATGGTGCATTAATACTTTAAAAATATGTAAGTAAACATACTCACAACCTCAGAGGCATGTAAGGTTTTTGCAGCTGGCTATGATTGAAAGGAAATTATCATTGAAGGTGAGAGAGTCGTGTTAATGCCAAAGGAAAGAGATTTAAAAGGTTTTTTATTTTAAATTATAATAATAATTTGCATAAAGGGTTGGAATAGGAGCAGAGGAATGAGGGCAGGTCAATTATTCAGAAAAGAAGCACCTGAACAATACACCAGACATAAAGGAAATGAAATACAAACAAACATCAATACAACATCAAATTGAAGGCATTTGGCATTAATATACTATTTAACAAATAATAATAATAAAACTATAAAGATAGGAAATAAAAAGAGAAATGTCAACCGTGGTTGATGGCTGTGGATGTTAAGGAGCCAGCTGGCCAGTCTCACTGTCAATGTGTAAAATTGCTCTGAAGGCACTGGGTAGTGAGAGATTATAGGCTAGAGAGAAACCAAAATATCTGATTGACCCTCAAAACTGTGGCAGTTCTTGCTCCCAGATAGTCTCAGATAAAAATCCTTTGATGGAATATTTTGTGCGTTTTATTTCCCTCCTCTGGTAATCTTTAAGAGTATTATTGGTTTGGTATGCAAGAGTTTCTGTGATTTCATTGCAACTGTTAATTGTTCCCTGGAGATTTTGGCCTTGTGTCTGGAATTTTACTGATTTCCAACAAAGGTTTATATTAAATTTCCCAGTTAAGAATGCTATAAGGATGATTTATCCCACCATCTGTCAGTACTCTCCACGTGACAGAGTAATTTCACTTACATAATAGGACTAATATCTCTTTTCAGATACAGCATTTCCTGCAGCTCTCTGTCACAAAGTTTTAATTTAGTGCCAACAAGGAAAATCCATATTTTCTTTCTCTCTAGGTAACTACAGGTAAGTTTCTTTGTCCTTTCAGTAAATGCATAAAAGATAGCAGATGAAAGATGAAATTGTTTCCTTTACTTAAATTACCAACCTGAAAAACAGTCACATTTTCAGACACCTCCTTTATTCAAATGCATGTTTGTTATTCATTTGTTTTTTCATCATTTTCATACATATTAACTTATTTCCCACACTTTCAGGGACTTATATTCTAAAAACACTGGTGAGCGAGTGTCTTTGGGACTGACATCCAAGGACAAATAGTGATCATTTAAGCAAATAAACAAGATGGTGTCCAATAGCGACAGGTGCTGGGCAGGAATTATAGGGAAGAGAGGACAAATGGCCACTTTTGATTGAGAAGTCATTGAGACCTCTTTGAGGCAGTGATTTCTGAACTGAAATCTGAAGGATGAGAATGATTCAGCTAGGAGAATAGATGTTGTAAAAGCCTTCTAGGCAGTTTTGGCTCTTTCTACACAATGGCAAGTATTTATTTTTAAAGAACATCTCTTGTCTTTCTTTATCTAGATGCTTCTACATAAATAGATACAGATAAAATACACATGTAGATGAGTCCAAACATGGAATTATTTGTTAATCGATCCTGCAATTCTCAATCCAGAAAAATAATATCACCTTTATTTTTAATTCATATCAATAAAACTGATACTTTTATTTATTTTAGTATTCAATATATTTGAGTAAAATTAAATATTTTCAAATAATAAAAACATTAAGCAGTGAAACAGGAATTTTTTGTTTTATTGGTCATCTTTGTAACCTCTGTTAGCAAGGAGTATAGAACTAGAGGATCTACTAATATTTACTAGAAATACACACAACTATAGACTTAATTCAGAATGTTCATAGAAAATGTGACAATTTAATGTTACTAGCTCTATAGTTTTTCATAACAATAAATCTACCATGGATTATTCTTAACTATAATGTAACACCCATTAGTAATAAGGTTGATGGAAAAAGAAATCAACCAGTTCTTTAAAAAACCATAATAGAACTTGTAGAATAACACAAGATACATTGGATTCTGAAGATGACATGGTCTATAAAGCACCATTTAATGTTTTCTGTCACAGATCAACACAAATAATATGCTTAACATCAAACTTACTTTTTGATGCTTTGTTCTACCCCATGAATGTCTTTTCCTAGTCAAATATTCACCTTCCATTCAATAACTCAAAGCGTCTTCCATTTATTCTCTGTCATGTAAGTACTCACCAGTTGATGTTAATGACTGTCACTTTTTTGGATGACTTCCCTGGTATTCCAATTAGTATTCTGTTTTGTTTTGTTTGGGGCAACTCCAGAATATCTATATAAGAAATGGATTAAGGGGGAAATCCCTTCAGATGGGATTTGCCAAGCAAATGTCTTGAAGCTGAATTTGTATAAGAAGCACAAGGCAAAAAGCAGTTTAATTGGACCTCTTATTTATCTGGGGTAGAGGTTACTGAATACCATTGGAAATGGGCCTATTTGCTAATCATTGTGGCCCTTTCACTCTTTATGAATCTGTTTTCTCTAGTGACATCAGGTTATTTTTCTGCAAATACAGTTGTTAATCTTTTTCTTCTTCTTCTTTTAGTTCCTGGAGAATGATGTCCAATCTCTTTAAATGACTGGTATCCTTCACAATATATCTCTGGCTTGCTTTCCCTTTTATTGCCAATCACTCCCTCCCTGATGCCCAGCCTCTGTACCTTAGTTCTGCTGCAACACTGAATACCCTGCAAATCCTGAATATCCCTTACTTTGAGTTACAACTTTTTATCTCTGTATGAACTGCTTTTAACTGAAGTACTTTCTACAGCCTTCACATCTTGCAAACCACCGCTCACCTTTCAAGATGATTTCAGTACCTGCTTCCTCTGTGGAGCCTTGTATAACTTCCACACGCAATGGGAATCACTCCCAATTCTGTGTTCCCATAGCACTAGCATATATCTTTGAATAACATCTCAGATCATATTGTGATTACTTATATCTTTTTCTTGCCCTTTGACTCTAAACTATAAGGTCTTCCTTATTAACTTTCATTTTCTACCCATTCCTAAGTCCTTGGACTGATTATGGAACAAAATATATAGTAAATTAAAATAAAAAGTTTAAGTATTAATGTCGGTCAACATGCTCTAACTTGTACTAATTTTTGCAAAGAGGCCTCTAACCTTCTCACACAGTGGAAACAAACTCAGACAAAGTTTAGCTAGATATCCACAGATGAACCCTCTTATGCACACAGACCAACCACACTGACAGGCGCCATGCTGTCCCAACAGATGGGCTCCAATAGTGGTGCTGAATAGATCATATTGCCTATCAAACAATTTTTGTAATCTTTGTCCATTTGTGATTTCTTTGAAAGCTCTGTTCATTTTAAATGCTGGTGTCTGGGGTTAAGTAGTTAAATTTGGAACTGTAATATGATAGCAATAAGTATAGCTTTGAGAAGAACTTCAGAGATGTTATAAAATGAATTTGATTGTCAACCCAATTTATTTGGAAGCAAAATAATGCTGAGAATTAATATGTGTATTATACTCCATGAATTATATGTTCACATGTTGTTATTCTTGTTATGTGTCATCAAGTCGTGTTCGACTCATAGTGACCCTCATAGGGTTTTCAGTGGCTGATTGTTTCAGGATTGACTCAGGAGTGGATTGCCACGTGCTTCTCCCATATATGCTCACATAGGTATCATATATCCTTTAACATTAGGGTAATGTTTATTTCTTGTCTCTCTTTTATTTAATTAACATAGATTTGATCCCACTAAATAAGACAAAATTGAATAATAGAGTAACTAGGAGGTCAGGATCTTGACAATTTATTGCATGGCCCTGTTTCTAACTTGGAGGAAATAATTTGATTTGTTTCATAATTTTCATAATAATGAATTTTAATTAATAAATCTTAAAAATTAGTACCTACAAGAAAGAGAATTAAATATATATAATCCACAGAAATGTGTGTGTATGTATATGTGTGTATACTTTACACATTAAAATTTAATGCATATTACCTAATTCTGCCTTAACTACTACTTTTGGATTTAACTTTTTTTTATCACTATACTCTGGATCCCTTGAGGGAGATATTATACCTCACACAACTCAATTCTGCATTGTCACTCTTTCACCTAACTCCAGGCAATAATGTAAAGAAATCTGTAAGATGATACCTTAATACATGTTTTGCAACCAAGGTGTGTTTCATTAACAGCAGAAATAATGAAGACATCAAGAATGTAGTCCCATAAATTGCATCCAAGAAACATTTCTGAACCCCTCCATCATCACAGGTACTTTCCTGCTCCATCACTTTAAAAAATGTATTTCATTTCAGAATGAAGCCTTTCATGTAAACTGATTTTTTGTTTGTTTGTTTGTTTGATTCACATCATAGTTCCACCCTCAGTAAGTCTCTCCATTTATACAAAAAGTTCAGGATAATTACTCAGTTTGTTTATCAAATAAAGCAACATAGCATTCTGTCTCAAGAACATCTTCACAAACATTACTGGTGTGAACAGAAAATTTTTTCAGAGGCAGGCATTAAATAATTACCTGAATAACAGAACACCTATTGGATTTAATTGTTCATTTTCAGCTAGTAAGTGTTCTATAAGTAATCAGAGGGGTAGAAAAATATATTTACTTTAATTTTTAAAAAAATTCTCAAAGTAATATATCATATATGCTAAAAAGTGAATAGGCAAGTACTCACAATATACCTTAAGAAATAAAATTAAGTAAGCTTCCCTTGAGTTCTTGACTGCTCATACTTTTCTACTAACAGAAGATAAAAGTCAAAGAAGCACACTTACACAGAAAAGGTTTACAATAAAAATACACAAAGGAGCAATGTAACAGAAGCTAGAAATCATAGAATAAGACCTAAGGTTTCAGATAAGTAAAATTATCAAAATATAAAACAAATGCATTCATCATGTTTAAATAAAAGAGAAGGAATTAAAATATGTAAAAGTCAAGAGATTATCAGGATTAGAAAATAGATTTGCACAAAAACCAAAGATATTTCATAGGACAAATATGTAAAAATTAAATTTAAAATGTAGCAAAAGTTTGGAAGACAAAAAAGATGAGAAAATTAATACATGTGAAGAATGACCCAAAGAAATTATATAAAACTCAAAACTAAGAAACAAAGCAATGGAACATATATAAGAGGCTAAGAAATTTGGAAAATGGATTGAAAAGGTTTGGCATATATCTATTTGAAATTGCAGATAGAGACAAGTAGTGTAATAGGAAAGGTTAAATCTAGTCTAAGAAACCTTCTTTCATAGTATCTAAGATCATGAAGTGATTTCCTTTGATAAGCAGCAACACAATCTATGACACCATTTAAGCCCTGGTAGACTTTCTTTGGGCTGGGATTTAGCTCAGTCGGTAGAACACTGCACTGCAGTCTCTGAAAGCCCGAGTTCAATTCCCAACACTGCAAAAATGGGAGAAGGGCCTGGCAATCCACTCCCAAGGAAATCCCAAAACAGTCAGCCGTTGAAAACCCTATGACAGTTGCTATGAGTCGGATACCGACTTAACGGCACCTAACAACAACAACAGACTTTCTTTAGTAAAACCAGCACATCTGTAGTTAGGTTGATGTCCTTCTAAAAGCTGAAATAGTTATACAACTTAGAACAGCATGGCATCTTTATTACATTTTGTGGTGAAGGAGTGCATTTTATACTAAAGAGTACTTATCTGCTATTATTAGTGTAGGAAGAATATGATGGGAGCAGCTTTGTCCTTATGAGGTCTTGCTTGTGAGATATATGAGTCTGGCATATATTCCCCAAATAAAAGAACAACAATATTTAGTGTGATTTCATGAGATTCATTCCAGTGGGTCACAAAGTAACCTAGTAAAAACGTATTCAGTGCTCAGATATCAGTTTCTAAGTATTAACCACAAATAGTATAGAGAAGACTGTTGATTTAGCGACTACTCTATTACCAAATTCAAATTGTTTTCTTGATATTCTCAGATCTAGAAGACTCCAGAGAAGTGTGTGGTCTTAGAGCAAAGAATACCCAGAGCACAAAAAAAGGAAATGTAAATTTTAACCCCCAAAGACACACAGCCACGGTGTGTAACTGGTAACTGTCAAGTATCATACCATTCTCTAACCTGGATAGAGTCTATTCAATAATCTTTTAAATAGTCTTTACATTGAAAGACTGCTTACAAATTCTTTGCTTTTGCCCAGGATTTTATTACTTACAACTCTAGTTTCAAGACCAGTTCCTGGCCAGTTATGGACAATGAATCGCATTGGTTAAGCATAGAGCTCTGGAAGAAGACAGTATGGTTTTTCTCCCAGCAGGCAGCACTTTTCTTCCTTTCGTCTTAGCAGTATCTACTTGCTCCTCAATCTCAAATAAAAGATGAACTCTTACAATGAGTGATTATCAAAGTGTTCTTCATCTATGTATCTATGGGAAAATATCCTTAACACTGTTATGTTGCTTACTACATTGTCAAGCAATGGTCTATCAGCATATAATTCACCTACTACTTTGAGAAGTGAAATTGGGTTTTATTCATCCTGTATCACCACAATGAGCATACTAGCTGTCACCTGTTGTTGTTGTTAGGTGTCACTGAGTTGGATTTGACTTACAAGGACCCTATGTGTAATAGAATGAAACACTTCCCAACACTGTGCCATGCCAGGCACTATGTCAGTGCTTCTCTGCTACTTATAGGTTTTTCAATGACTGATTGTCTCAGCAGTGGGCTTCTAGGCCCTTCTCCCATTTTTTATCGTTCTGGGGATTGAACCCAGATCCTCAGAGAGCACAGAGCAGCACATTACTAATTGAGTGTCACGTAACAAACACTAATATTGCACAAATGGGTAAATGACTTCTAGCAAACATTCAATGAATGTTCCTTGTTTAAATAAATAGAAGGATAAATAAATAGATAAAAGAGGGATGATGTATGTGTGGTTGGATGGAAATTTGGAGAGTGAGAAAAACATTCCTGTGTCTCTCCCAATGAAACATTTTAAAAAAGAAGCTCACTTTCAAGATTTAAGACAAATTTTACTAATTCTCTTAGCATACTAAAAAAAGTTGTTTTTGTTGAAGTTGAAATGATTAATGAAATTTGGGCCCCTACTCTTGCCAAAATTACTCCCTGGTAGTGTGTTAAAGCATTTAGGGACAGGCACTGGCTTTTTCAAATCCACATTTATTTCCACAGCCTGCTTGTGCCAGGTTCTGGCACAATCACTTTCATCTGAGAAGTAAAGCCATCTTTTAAATTAGAGGGTGCAGTGAACTGAGCACCATACCCAGAGGACACAAATGGAAATCATTTAGAGTTGCCTGATCTTTCCCTTCACTCAAAACCAACACAAAACAAGCTAGTTCAGCAAATTGAGGCTATAAATAATATACAACACTTCATCATTTCATTTACCTCTTTGGATAGCATCCAAGATGCCCACAGGCCTGGATAGAGTAGCTTATTAGAACACCAAAGGGAGAGGGTAGCCCTACCTGGCTAATCACAATACTGTCAAATTGCTACATCAAACAAGTATAAGTCACTGAACAGGGCAGTTATTAAAATTCTGGGCTGTATTCATTCTGTGACCAGAATGATAATGGCAATGTAGGCAGGCTTCCTTGGAAACAGGGAATCACATTTGGACAAGCATAGATCTCACTATCTCTTTTATCTATTCCATGAAATCTCGGCTTCAATAAATAAAAAGTGTGATCAGTTTCATGCCTTCTGTGATGTGACAGCATTTCTGCAGTAGAAAATGTCCCACTTCTACTGAAAGCACCAATATAAGTTAAAGTCATAATGTCCTATAAATCATAGCACAGAACTCCACACTAAAACTACCTTTCACAAGAAAAGCCAGAGCAAATTGGCTAATTAGCATAAGAATGTATGAACACTGTTGTCTCTTAAGTGCCATTATTAAGCATTCTAAATATGGTCATTTCCACTGTAAAATTTACAAATTATTTTCTTTTTTCTTATAATAAACATGGGCACCCTTGTGACAAATGCTATAATCCTCACAAGGAAGAAAGCCCTAAGCTAACATAAAATGAAATTTTTATGAAACTTATGAATCTAGAAGAGAAGCAATTGAATTAGACTTGGCATCAGCCTAAAACACACTTAGACTAGAAAATTACTAAATTTAACCCAACAAAACTGTGTTATAGTTTAGTGAAGAGCAGTTAAAATAAGTTTTGTATTAATCACTTTTCCTGATCAAGGAAATATCGCAATTATGGCAAATATAAAACTCCACACAATGATTAGAAAATTATTTTATACTGAAAACAAATTAGAACATTACCACCTGAAACCACAATTTAATATCAGAAAATAATGATAGCCATTCATTCTGCATATGAAGGCAGATTGCAAAAGAAATATCACAGTATGGTGTTCATTTTGCACTGACTCAGCTATGGAAAATGGCAGTACTGTCAATTTTTGTTCACAGAAAACATAAACTGATAAAATAGAATATCATTATAAAAGTGGGAGTTGAATCTTTTCTCTAATTTCTCCAAAACAGATTTGGGTTTTTGTTATTAGGTGCCAGAGAGTTGAATTTGGCTGAAAGAGAGTCTCGTGGCTTTTTCAAGGGCTGATTGTTTCAGGATTGCTTCAGGAGTGGGATTGTTGTGAGGTGCACTCAAGTCATGTCCAACTCATAGCTACCCTGTGTACGGCAGATTGAAACACTCTCCACTTCTGTGCCAGGCACAGTTTAAGTCCATTGTGACAGACACTGTGTCAATCCATCTGGTGGAAGGTTTTCCATTTTTTCGTTGACCTGCCCAAACTTTCCCAAACATGATGTCCTCCTCCAGGGATTGGGCCCTCCTGACTACATGTACAAAATACCCAAGACACAGTCTAGCCATCCTTGCTTCCAAGGAGCACTCTGGTTACAGTTTGGGTTTTGTTGTTGTTGTTGTTGGTTCTTTTTTTTTTTTTTTTTTTGGTACTGGGGGTTGAACCCAAGGCCTCGCGCTTATATGCTTTGCAAGTGCTGGACCACTGAGCTGCACGCCTAGCCCATTTTTTTACTTTTTGAGACAGGTTCTCACTAAGTTATGCAGACTGCCTCTGGTCTCAAATTTGCCATCCTCCTATCTCTGCCTCCCAAGCCACTGGGATTACAGGCATGTGCCACCGTGCCTGGCTTGGGTGTACTTCTTCTAGGACAGATCTGCTGGTTTTTCGGCAGCCCATAGTATATTTAATAACTGTCTTCAGCACCATAATTCAAAAGCATCAATTCTTCCCCTGTCTCCCTTCTTCAATGTCCACCTTTCACAACCACATGATGTGACAGAAAATACCATGGCATGAGTCAGGAGCACTGTCATCTTCAATGTGACATCTTTACTTTTCAATACTTTAAAGAAATCTTTTTGCCATAGCTTCTCCCAAAGCAATGTGTGTTTTGATTTCTTAACTGTTGCTTCCATGGGTGTTGATAGTAGAACCAAGTAAAGCAAAATCATGGACAACCTCAATCTTTTCTCCATTTATTGTGAAGTTGCATACTGACCCAGTTGTAAGGATTTTTGTTTTGTTGATGTTGAGTCCCAATCCATACTGAAGGCTATGTTCTTTGACCTTCATCAACAAATGTTTCAAATCCTCTTCACTTTCAGCAAGCAGAGTGGTGTCATCTGCATAACACAGGTTGTTAATGAGTTTTCCTCCAGTCCTGATTCTTCTTCACAATTCCAACTTCTCAGATTATTTGCTCAGCGTAGAGGATGAAGAGATATGGTGAAATTATACAACCCTGATGCACACCTTTCTCACCTTTAAACTAGGCAGTATTTCCTTATTCTATTTGAACAACTGCTTCCTGGTTCATATACAGATTCCCCGTGAGTACAATTAGGTGATCTGGTATTCCCACTTTTCGAAGTATTATCCATAATTTATGATCCACACAGTAAAATGCCTTTGCATAGTAAATAAAATATAGATAGACACCTTTCTGATATTCTCTGTTTTTAGCTAATATCTACTTCACATCAGCAATGATATCCCTGTTTCCCTGCCCTCTTCTAAATCAGGCTTGATTTTGTGGCAGTTCCCTATCTATACATACTGCAGTGGCTTTTGAGTGATCTTTAGTAAAATTTTGCTTGTGTGGGATATTAACAATATTGTTCAATAGTTTCCACATTCAGTTGGATTGCTTTTTTTGAGGATAGCCACAAATATGGATCTTTTTCAGTCAGTTGGCCAGGTAGTTGTTTTCCAAATCTGTTGACATAAACATGTTAGCACTTCCAGTGCTGCATGTTTGTTGAAACCTCTATTGGTATCCCATCAATTCCTGGAGCCTTGTGTTTCAGCAGTTCCTTCAAGGCAGCTGCCACTTTATCCTTCAAGACCATTGGGTCCTTGTCATAGGCAACCTCTTAAAATTGTTGGTCATCTACCAATTCTTTTTGGATAATGATTATGTGTATTCCTTCCATCTTTTTTGTTGTTTCCTGCATCGTTTAACATTTTCCCTGTACAATCTTTCACTATTGCCACTCAAGGCTTGAATTTTTCCTTCAGTTCCTTAAGCTTGAGAAACACAGAGTATATTCTCCCCATTTGGTTTTCTCTCTCCAGCTTTTTGCACATGTCATAATATTGTTCTTGTCTTCTTGATCTGCCTTTTGAAATCTTCTGTTTAGTTCCTTAACTTCATCATGTCTTCCTTTTATTTTAACTGCTCAGCATGAAGGGCGACCTTCAGAGTCTCTTTTGACATATAATTTGGTCTTTTCTTTGAGATATGTGAGTACATTTTTTCTGACTTTTTAATAACCATTTGCTTTCTTCATGAATGATATCTTTGATGTCATGCAACAACTCTTCTGGTCTGCTATCATTTGTGTCTACTGCATTAAACTTGTTCTTGAGGTAGTCTCTGAACTCAGATGGGATATACTCAAGGTCATACCTTGGCTCCATACACTTGTTCTAACTTTCTTCAGTTTCAGTTTGAGCATGCATATGAGAAGTTGATGGTCTGATCCACAATCAACACCTGGTCTTATTCTGACATTTGATATGGCAATTTTCCTTCATTTCTTTCCACAAGTGTAGTCAGTTTGGTTCCTGTATATTCCATCTGGTGAAGTCCATGTGTATAGTAGACATTTATGTTGGTGAAAAAATATATTTGCTATGAAAAGGCCATTGGTTTGACAAAATTCGATCATATGATCTATAGTATTGTTCTGTCACCAAGAACATATTTTCCAACTATTAAGATTCTTATTTCCATCTTTTGCATTCCAGTAACCAGTAATTATAAATATGTCCTGATTGCCTGTTTGATCTATTTCACAGTGCAGAAGCTGGTAGAAATCTCCCCTATCTTCATTTGTTGCCTTAGAGATGGGTACATAAATTTGAATCATAGTCATATTAACTGGCCTTCCTTGTAAGTGTATGGATATTATTCTATCACTGATAGCATTTTATTTCATGACAGATTTTTAGATATCTTTTTATTAATGCCACCCTATTTCTCTTTAGTTTGTCATTCCCAGCATAGTAGACCATATGATTATCTGACTCAAAATGGCCCATTCTGTTCCATTTTAGCTCATTGATACCTAGAATGTCAATATTTATGCCCTCCATTTCTCAGTTAATGATTTGTAATTTTCCTAGATTTGTACTAAGTACATTCCATGTTCTAATTATTAATGGATGTTTACAGTTGTTTCTCCTCATTTTGAGTAGTGTCACATCAGCAAACTGAGGTCCCTGGGGCCTTACTCCATTTCAGTCATCAAGGTAGATTGTATTTTGAGGAGGCAACTCTTCCACAGTAGTCTTTTTAGTGCCTTCCAATCTGGGGGTACTCATTTTCTGGCACTGTATCTGACAGTGTTTCTTTGCTATTCATAGGGCTTTCAATGGCTAATTGTTTCAGAAGTACTTTGCCAGGTCTTACTCTCTAATCTGTCTTAGTCTGGAAGCTCAGCTGAAATTTGCCCACCATGGGTGATCCTGCTGGTCTCTGAGATACTGGTGGCATAGCTTTCAGCCTCATAGCAAAACACAAGCCCCCACAGTAAGGCAAACTGACAGATGTGTGGGCGAGGAGTTCGGTAGATATGGCTAAATAGTAGATGATTAGTAGCTGAAACATAAACTAACATAAAATTATTCCTGCTTAGATTTGGAAGCATAGGCTTAGCTCACTTGTTATAATGCTGCTCTGCAGTCTCTCAGGCCCTTGGTTCGATTCCCAGCACCACAAAAAGGAGAGAAGGACATGGGAGTCCTCTGCTGCAACAGCCAGCTATCAAAAATCCTATTAGGGTCACTACGAGTTGGACACAATTCTATGGCATCTAACAACAACAACAAGATTTAGAAAGACTTTACGTGTGTGTGTGTGTGTGTGTGATCCTAGGGGTGCTGAACGCAGGGCCTCACAAATACTTTGCAAGAGCTCTATCACTGCACTGCTCGCCTAGTCTCCTTTATTTATTTTTTTCTTGGGGCATGGTCTTGCTTAATATGCAGGGTTCCTCTGGCCTCAAACTTGTGATCCCCTTGCCTCCACCTCCAAAGTCCCTGCAATTACAGGCATGTATCACTACATCTGGCTAGAAAGACATTTTCTTTCTTGGGGGGGTTGATTCCATTTTATATATATATATATATATATATATATATATATATATATATATATATATATTTAAAACTCTGTTTAGTGATTGCCTTAAGAGTTTATAATACACATTTAGAACCTAAGTAACTCCACTTTAGGTGTCTAGGAAAAGAAAGCATTTTTAAATCTATCAGTTGTATAAAAGGTCAGTCTAGGCTTGAGCTGGACTACACCATCTTCTGATGGTGGGAAACGCCTCAAGCTCAGGAACTGTAGTTTAGATCTGACTTAAATATGTCTCAGGTTTTTGCACATGACAAGCTTGGCTCCCAATATAGCAGTGTGGGGAGGTAATGTGGAACCTTTAATAGCTAAACCCTACTAACAAGTAATTAATTAGGTCATTGAGGGCTTTTCCCTCCAAAATTATTGATGTAGTTCTTGTGGGACCCTGGTTAGTTCCCCAGACAGAGTTGTTATAAAAGAGCCCTCCTGGCCTCTCTCTTGCCTCTGGCTTCCTGTCTCACTACCTGGTCTCCTCCCTTCCTTGGACGTGTCCTGCCACATTGCCATTCTGCAGCCAGAAAGGCCTTCAGCAAACTGCTTTATGATCTTGGCTCTCTGTTCTTCCTCATTCCTTGCTCCATATTCTCTGCTCTGTGTATTCTAAGTTACTGTTGTGGTTGGGTGCCATTGAGCCAGATCTGACTCATATTGACCCTAAGTACAACATAAAGAAACACTACCCAACACTGGGCTGTGCAAACAGTCTTTTTATATTTGAACCCAATGATGCAAGAACTATGTTTCTTCTTATTTTGAGTCATGTCACATCAGGAAAAGGAAGTCCAAAGGGCTTTACTTCATTCCCATCATTGAGGTCCGTTCTCCTTTGACTAGTCTCTAAATTACATGCTTAATTTTATTTTAGAGATTCCACATTCCTATTTCACTTATCTAGAATATGCTTCCCTCACCCAAGCTTCTGGGTTTCAAGTTAGATATCAAATCCCCCACAAAGCATTTCTTATTCATCTGCCACTCTCTGCTTACAGAAATAGGTGCCTATCTATAGATGCCACTATCATAGCACTTAAGGCAATTGCCTGTTAATTTTCTTATTACCCAAGGAAGAGTGTGTGCTTTTTAAGGGCAATACAATGTTGTTGTTGTTGTTTATAATTGTGTTTCTAGAGTCTGGCTCCCTGTAGCTGCCTTAACAACCATTGTTGGGTGGTTGATATTGGCCAGATGCCCAGAAAGTTGTGAGACAATAGAATAAAGACTTGAGGTGCTGGAGTAGATTATTAGGCAGATCAGAAAATCTGAATAAGTGATAGTATAAGAGCTATATTGCCCATATTTGGTGAGAAGTTATTCTGTGATCATTTAGACAAATGGGGAATTTTAGCAATGTCATAACTCATTGCCACCAATAGTCCACATCAAATGGATAACACCAATGTTTCCTTCTCCACCTTCTTCTAACAGTGTTGAAAAAATGAGAGAAGTACTGCATTTATTTATTATACTTTTTAATTTTTATTAAACTAGATGATTGGTGAGATAGCCTAGAAATGTTCAGTTGGTTTTGAAAATAGATCTAGAGCAGTGATTCTCAGTTAGGGTTGGTATAATTCCCATTTGACTGGTAGAGAGATATACCAGAATCATGTTCAAACACTACCTTCATAAGGAGTCTTGGATTCAGTCCATTCTTACTGAGCATCTCTGTCACAGAGAGATAAAGTTAGTGAGGGAAGTGTATCAAATTTCCAACACAAAAATCCACCTCTGCTGAGTGGCTGAAAGTTACTCATTTAAAGTAACATATACGTAAAGTCTAGGGCTGGGGTTTAGCTCAGTTGATAGAGGGATGCTCCACACTCCCTGAGGCCCTGGTTCAATCCCAGCACCACAAAAATATGAGAAGGAGGGGACAGCCCACTTCTGAAATAATCCTGAAACAATCAGCCATTGAAAACCCTATGAGGGTCCCTAAGAGTCAGATCCTACTCAGTGGCACCTAACAACAATGACATATTTAAGGTCAGTAGCATATGATGATTTCTATTTATAGAATTCTGAATAAATTACATATTCTTCTTCTAAAATGTAAAAATAATATCCTCTACTCTTAGAAATTCAGATTTTCAAAGAAAAAGTATCAGACAACATATATTTAAAAACTATCAAATTTTGGTACCAGAATGTAAATAAGAGTTAACTACAATAATAATACCTACATTTAGTAAAGCATTTATTATAGGCCAATTACTGTCCTAAAAACTTGTCATATATTAACACATTCCATTTTCAAAACAATATGAGCTAAGTTCTATTTTTAGCCCCATTTTACACATAGAAAGTTTAGTGCACAGAAAAGCTACCCAAGGATACACAATTAGTAAATGGTAGAACCAGGATTTAAAAGAAGAAACATAGTACTAACACCTGTGTCTTAACCAGTAATATATTTTTATCCTATTCTCCCATATTTTATGTACTAAGCAACTGAATTCTAGAAAGCTTAAGTGAATTCTCCAAGAACTTCAATATCTTGGTCCTGTTTTTTCATTCGTGTGTTTTTTTCTTTCATAAATATTCCTAACTCCAGAAAGTGCTGCTAGTTGCTTTTGGGGCCCCTTAGAGGAGGAGTAAATAATGGGTATTTTAATACACTGTAAAAGCTCATTCAACCCTATGCGTGATATGGAATATAACAATATGGTCTGGTAGTCTGAGCTCTTTTCCACAATTATGTGGCTAGCAATGGGACAACTTCATGGTAATTCAATTTCTTTATTCAGCTAACCTAGCTTGATGGGCTTCTATTTATATAACAAATGGAAATATAACTATATTCCAGAAGATGTTTTTATAATTTAATTCCATAAAATCTATGCCAAGACCTTTAGTATTAGCCAGGCTTCTGTCCTGTATTAACACAGGCCACATGGAGAAGTTATTCGGTAAGGTAGAAAAGTCGCTGGTCTGAACATCAAGAGCCCAGGCAGGTAGGATCAGCTAATTTATTAATAAACTCACACATGGCTTAAGTTTTTTTACTGAGTCTTGTTTTCTCTATTGGTGAGATATCTGAGGCACCTGGAGTTGCACTAGAAGATTTAATAAACTTCTAACCCTCCTCCTCCATAATGGGAGGTTAAGAGGAAAGCAGTCATCATCAGTTTGTTCTATCATTACATGATATATACAGCCCCATGGAATTCCATATCAAGTTACAAGACATAATTTCTACTACCAATGCAGAAGCTAAAAATTTGGAGGGAAAGGTAATCCCAAATACTTGAATTGACACATAGGAATATAATTCCTTTCATAGCAGATGAGAAATAGAGATAGAGATCCACTGAAAGAGTGCAAAGCCCATTCTGTAGAAATCCCCACAATGCCCAGGAAAATTCCTCCCGGAGAAATTCTAAAGAGCTAGACTGACTCTCTCAGAAGCACTTCAAGACCGTGACATGAGTCACAGACTTTTTCCTTCACCATCAATTGAGTGTCAGATTTTTGTGATTTTAGCATTGACTTCATTTACCACTTGATGCCTGCTACTTACCCCTCTCTTCATTCTCTTTAACTTCAATTCTCATGTAAACCTAGTCTAATACATATCTAGCTTTACTTGACTACCTTCAAATCTTCTCACTCATATCTTAGTTACCTCATATATACAATTGCTACACCTTTCCCAGTACTTCTGAACTGTATTCTACTTCTATACTGCAAAGCATGTAAACTCATTTTGTTATCAGTTTGTTTGCAGTTATCAGGGCAGGGAGTGGGAGTGGATTGACATAAAGATATTGTTAATGTGAAGATAGGCTATAATTCAACAGTTCTTTAAAAACTAAATATGAAATTTAAATATGAGTTAGCACATTTGTGTTCTTTCTTTTGCTTTTGGAGAGTAAAGTGGCTCAGGTAGTAATTGTGGTTGTGTGATTGATTGTAACTTGTCTGTGGCTCTCTGGGAACTTCCTGAAAATGAAATCGACCATCTTTGAGTGATAATGTCAGTGGGATAGAATGTGTCACTGGCTAATGGTCTCCTGCTGCAGCACAAATGCCAAGGCAAACCAAAGGTATTTATGAGGGAAAAATTATTAATATGAAGGTAAGGTTTTTATTTTCAATGCAATAGAAACTGAATCTGTGGATAGCTATTGATACTACGGCTTATGGTGGATACAGATTTAATGAATACACATAACAAATATTTCAGGCAGACTATGATAGTCCAGTGATCAATTCTTATATAAACCCAGTGTTTGGACTAGTTTAAAACATTGAGTTCTTGTGCATTTAAGCAAAATCTAAACATTATTTTCTCAGAAATGGAATGCTTCCCTAAATATGATTTTTTAACACTAAGTCAGATTTTCTTAGATTATATTAGATAGTTTTGAAATCTATGTATTTTTACAGACAAGAAGCTAGATAACATTCAGACATCTAGAATCTATATTGGTATACTATTTCTTTAATGAAAGATATAAGATATTCATATGTCAATGGAGCACTGTAACTTCTCAAATAAAAATAATTTATATTATTTATACTCTATTTTGAGAAAACACACATATATTGCAAAAATTTAATACAAGCCTTATAATTATGATTCATAGAATAGACATTTTAAATTAAAAATGTACCTAAATGCATACATCATATACATTGAGTGATACAGTGATACTACCTAAATTTCTTTCCCTGTAGCTGGCAAAAAAATTATACTATTAGTTTTGTATTATGCTACAACTTTCTAAGATTGGATTTGCTCTGTAGGGAAAGCAGTAAAATGAAATATAGATCCATAACAGAGAATATATTGGCCAATGAGAAGTAATGTGTAAGTCTAGGTAACACATTTCCCTAGAATATCCTAGGAGAAGAAATTGCCCTGAAATGTGCTGAAATAGTAGCCTATTCTCACTCTTTTGCTGGTGGCGGTCATTAAAGAAGAAATTGATATACTGTGTAACCAAAAATATATAGATATCTAAAAATCTATTCTGTGAACTGTCTGAAATAGGTTAGTGGAAGTTAAGAGTAATACTATTGGTACACATGTACCTAGACCACTGAAGTGCTGGACTTTAAAACCAACATTTCTAACCTAGAAATCCAAGGTAGTCCAAGTATCTACCTTAAATTTGATGCTTTGAGTGTGATCAGAAATGTGTTAGGGGATAAAAATTTCATTCTTTGTTTTTATGAAGGCCATTCTGTATGTGAAGTCACTAATATTTGAAAACCACAAAATTCTCATACAAAGAATTTATTAGACCTGTCACAATGTATTTAATGCAAAAGATTTAGTTCATAATTTAGATATAGACACCTTGAATTTAATGAGGACAATACAGGAAAATAAATTCCTAAATAATGAAAAATTATGGTTAAATTTTTTCAAACATAGAATGAATAAAAGCATGTCAATTTAAGGCAACATACAATTGTTAAGAGCTCATTTACTGTTCTATTTTTCATCTTAGTTCAAAAATAATTTAACACTCTCATCCAAAAATACAAAATTCCTATACATTTTTAGGCAAAAAGCTAAAAAGTGTCAAAACACTCCATTATCTCTTTTTGAGACTTAGCTGAGCTCTCCTTTTGCATTACATGACATGAGTTGGTTTAAAAACCAGCCACAGTTGCTCATTATCTTGCCCTTGTCTCACTTTTCCACCACCCATTCATCCCTAAGTCTGAGAATCAGAACTCATGGTCAGTTGTATGTACTCTTTATTGTCTGATTTGTCATTACTTTGTTCCCAAGAAGGCCAATTGGCATAAGAAAATTTAAGCCGAACTTGGATCAAAGAGTGTTATGGACCATGGCTCACTCCCTGATGCAGAAACAACACAATGGCACTGCATTTTTGCCCAAAGGAAAAATTTTATTGTCTGGCCAGCCAGCAAGGGCAGGAACATAAGTTCAAATCTGCCTCTCCAATAGATTGATAGTAGGGGAATTTAGAGGAAGGGAGAGGAGAAAACTGTTTGCTGTTCAAAGATAAGAAGAGGCATTTGTTTCTTTTGGGGGGAGTTATGTTCTGTAGAGGAGCAGGATTTTGAGATGGTGATTTTGACCAGATAATCTGGCTTTTTCTGCTGACATCCTCTCTTAAAAAGCTGGTTCCAAATTATAAGAATCATTAGTGAAAGGCCTGGAGACTTTTCACAGAAGTCAACTGGGTGTGTCCAGACATTAGCTGATTTCAATAGTGTATTGACCAAGATGAGAGAGAGAGAGAGAGAGAAGATGCTTAGTGTTTCAGTAGAAGCAATATGAATTGTATCATGTACAACATGAATAGGAATCATTGATAGGATAGTATTAGGAATTGCATAACTGTGGTTTTTTTTAATATTACTGTGATAAGTTATTGACAGTGGAAAACAGGAGACATGAAGTAATTTCCTTATAATTGAGATTGTTTTATACATTTAAAGGACATTCTCACACACAAAACCAGTTTACTCAAGACCACACTAGCTTGCCACTTACCTTTCATCTTTGCAGCTATCAGTAATAATCATAAGAGAGAAATTCAATGAGAATTATTGTTTTTACTTAAATTCTATATTGAAATGTTAGTATTCTTAAATTTCAATGAATAATTATTCACTTGAAATAAAATGTCCAAATAAATGAAAAGTTATTATGATTTTTTGACAAACACCTACCCATTTTTACCACATGGCAATGAAAAACTAAGAGTCAGAATACTCACACAATGTCAAAAATATAGCTAATAATATGTTAAACAGACTTCTGAAATTAAATGAAATTTCATTGCTTTAAAGGGTCCTCCAGTTATAACATTAGGTCCTACAAAGATATATTGACTCTTTCAAACTAAGTTGCATTTGAAGTAGTACTCAAAAAGAATAAATAGACATAAATAATGAAATACTTTGTTGAAGTGTACTGATAACAAGAAGGTAATATCCTTGGTACAGGGCCATCTGTACCCACAGGTAAAATAGTTATAGAACTGAATGGTATGACTTGAAACACACTAGGAAGGACATCCATTGACCTGTTACTGATGGTTGTGATTAATTAATCATTCCTTTAAATGAAACATTTCCTGTTTTTCCAAATCCACTAAAATGTAAATAACACCATGGAGAGCAGTATATGAAAATATTAACACTTCCAAATTTGCTCATTTTATCAAACATTTTTCCTGTGGCCATAAAATATTAAGAATAACCCAGTAGTCCTAAACACTTAGGGTTGGTGAGGGAATTAGTAAGGAAATTAGCAACATACTCCCCTCTAAGGAAAAAAAAAACAAGTGGATAAAGGATAGAAAGAGTCACTGAATAGTTAGGTAATAGGACCAAAGTTTAAACTTCAAAAATTCAAACATTTGCCATTAGCCAGTCCTCTTGAAAATTGCTAACGGTTGTTTCTAAACATGTGTATACTACCATCAAGAATATTCTAAAACTGGTTTTAATAATTCACTTGAGTTTTGCCTTTTCTAGATTTTACTTAATGAAACAATGAGAGAGACATATGAAAGTAACATTATATAAGATATAATTTTAAATATTAGAAATTAATATTCAAGTAGTTTAAACTTACATTTTGTAGAAAGATAGCTCATCAGAACATTTGTTGCTGCTGTTGTTCTTAGGTGCTATCAACTCAGGTCCGAATCATGACCACCCTATGTGCAATGGAATGAAACACTCCCTCAGTTCAGTGTCAGGCATTGGATCTTTTGTATGTTTAAATCCATTGTTGCAGACACTGTGTCAATCCATCTAGTTGAAGCTCTTCCTTTTTTTTTGCATTGGCTTACCACTCTCCCAAACATGGTGTCATTCTCCAGGGATTTGCCCCTCCTCACTATATGTCCAAAGCACATAATACACAGTCTAGCCATACTTTCTTGGAAACCAGCACAAATATGTATCTCTTTCAGCCAATTGGCCAGGTAGCTCTTTCCCAAATCTCTTGGCATAAACAAGTTAGCACTTCCAATGCTGCATCTGTTTGGTAAAACAACTCTATTGGTATTCATCAATTCCTGGATCCTTATGTTTCACCAATTCCTTCAAGGAAGCTTCCATTTAGTCCTTCAGTACCATTGGCTCCTGATCATATGCAACTCCTTGAAATGATTAGTCTTCCACCAATTCTTTTTGGTGTAATGACTCTGGAGTCTTTCAATCTCCTTTTGATGTTTCCTGGGTCATTTAATATTTTCCCTATAGAATCCTTCACTATTGCTACTCAAGACTTGAATTTTTTCTTAATTCCTCAAGCTTGGGAAAAACAGAATGCGTTCTTCCCATTGGGTTTTCTATCTCCAGCTCTTTGCACATGTCATTATAGCATTTGTTTTTATCTTTTCAAGTTGTCTTTGGAAATCTTCTGTTTAGTTCCTTAACTTCATCTGTATTCCTTTTACTTTCCTTGCTGATGTCCAAGGGCAAGTTCAGAGTCTCTTTTGACATGCAATTTGACCTTTTCATTTTTCTTGTTTTTTTAATAACCCTTTACTTTCCTCATGAATGATATCTTTGATGCCATGTCACAGCTCATCTGATCTTCAATCATTGTTGTCTAATGAATGAAAGCTGTGCTTGAGGTGGTCTCTGAACTCAGTTTGAATATACTCAAGGTCATAGCATGGATTTCATACACCTGTTCTAATTTTCTTCAGTTTCAATTTGAATTTTCACATGAGCAGTTGATGGTCTGATCCACAGTCAGCACCTGATCTTGTTCTGACATTTGATATTGAGCTTTTCCATTGTCTCTTTCCACAAATGTAGTAAATTTGTTTCCTGTATGTTTTATCTGGTGAATTCCATGTGTATAGGTGCTGTTTGTGTTGGTGAAAAAATATGTTTGCAATAAAAAGTTCATTGATCTGACAAAATTCTATCATAAGATCTCTAGCATCGTTTCTGTCCCTAAGACCATATTTTACAACTACTGAGCCTTCTTCATTTCCAAGCTTTATATTCCACTCACCAGTAGTTATCAGTACATCCTGATTGCATGTTTGATCTATTTCAGATTTCACAAGTTGTTAAAAATCTTCCCTATCTTCATTTGTAGGCTTTGTGGTGGGTGCATACTTTTGAATAATAGTTACACTAACTGGCCTTTGTTGTAGGTGTATGGATATTATTCTTTCACTGCAGCATTGTACTTCAGGATAGATCTTGAGATGTCTTTTTAGATGATGAATGCAACCCCCTTTCTCTGCAATCTGTCATTCCTGGCATGTTAGACCATATGTTTATCAGATTCAAACTGGCCAATGCCAGTCCATTTTAGCTGATACCTAGAATGTTGATGTTTATGCATTTCATTTCCCTTTTCACAATTTCTAATTTTCCTAAATTTGTACTATGCACATGCCAAGTTACAATTATTAATGGATGTTTACAGTTGTTACTCCTTATGTTAAGTCATGCCACATCATCAAATGGATGTCTCTGGGCCTTTACTTCTTTCCTATCATTAAGGTAGACTCTACTTTGAGGAGACAACTCTTCCCCAGTTTTCTTTTGAATGTCTTCCAATTGGAGGGTCATTTTCCAGCTCTATATCTGACAGTGTTTCTTTGCTATTCATAGGGTTTTCAATGGCTAATTGTTTCAGGAGTTGGTTAACCATGTTCTTTTTCCTAATTTGTCTTATTCTGGAAGCTCAGCTGAAATCTCTCCAACATGGGTGACCCTGTTGGTATTTTTAATACCATAGCATAGCTTTCAGCATCACAGCAGCACACAGGCCCCCACAGTACAGCAATCTTACAGGCATGTTGGATATCAGAACATATTAAACTAAAAAGTTTCTGGTCTCTATGGAGAGGTTACTTAATATACACTAGCTTTTACTTATGACTAGAGAATATTTTAATTAGCATCAATATAATCCATATCTATGCACTATCAATTGTCATTTTAACTTTTTTATTTTATTTTCTTGAAGTTCAGATATTTGATATTTTCTATTATTTTCATACAAAAATATGTGAAAAATAAACCCTGATGCAACAATGACTCAGTGTAAACTTGATAGGTCTTTTACATGATAAAAATTTTCTTCTAGTTGCACCTTGTGGATTTCTACACTTAAACTACATATTCTAACACTTATGCTAAAGTCAAGCTGTTTCCATCTGTTTAGGCTACACACCGCATCACTTAGTAGTATAAAAAGAGCAGTTTTCTTACACTCCTGGGACAAAAATCACACAGAATTCATAAGAGATCCAACATATAAAAATTCATTTCCTGAGTGGAAACACTGGAATGCCATGTAGCAAAAACTATGACTTTTTCATCATGTTTATAATAAAGAAGTCAAGCACCAAACCCTTTAGGACTGGACACCTCATCACTTGACTTGAATACAGTCATAACCAGCCATAGCATGTGGAGTCAATTACTCTGGCATCATTTCACTTAGCCCCAGAATGATCCTATCTGTGATTCTGTACCATGTACTATGCTGAAGAAAATTCTTCCCCAAACTACACCCTCAGAAGCTTTGAACTGAGCAGTAGTTCTGTCATGATGGAAAACAACTCTACTATCACCTCACTGGGACACTTCACTTTCCAGGTAACCATTTAATGGTGACTGACAACAGTCTTCAGTAAGTTACTGTCATCTGTCCTGTTCAGTTGGCTTCAAAATCCAAAGGTTATGGCTCCTGCAAGAATTTCAGTATTGTAATAGCTCATCCAACACCTCCTGGATTTGTCACCTGTGAAGCTGGGTCACTTGAAGAGCAAATTCTACAAGAATTGCACAGCCATGAAAACATGACATAGTGCAGTTCTGTATGCACAACAATTCTGATGACTGTTATCTGCTGAATTGCAGGTGCTTAGGCTTATTAAAATTCCCAAGAATCACTCACTGGCAAAAAGCTGTATTTAACCCTTTCAAACATATTTTTCAAGACATCATATTGTTGTAAACATAACCTTTATGCAGTAACATAATGAGTATTGAAAAGCCAAAGTGAAACAGAAAATTGATGAAATTTTTATTTGGTAAATTCTTACTCTTATTTTCCTTACCTCCATCTCATCCCTATTCTAGAATTATCTGTTATTAGCTCTGTGCCCTTGGCATCACAGAAGGAGATAATGTGAAGAACAAACTGATACTCAAGCATTAATGACATAATATACCTTGATATATGGAGAGGTGTTATACAACTCTTTTGTTATAATTTTTTCATTTATTATTATTCCAAAAAGCTCTATTGTTGCTAGGGTTCTGTGTTGTCAAGTCAAGTCCAGCTCATATTGACCCTCATAGAGTTTTCAATGGCTGAATATTTTGAGATTGTTTTGGGAGTGTACTGCCAAGGACTTCTCCCATTTTTGTGGTGCTGGGGATAGAACCCAGGGCCTCAGAGAGCACAGAACAGCACTATACCCACTGAGCAGATGGTAAAGCCTGCAAAAAGGTCTATATCAATCAATAAGTATTTGAAAAATAGAAAGAAAGAATGGACAAGAAGAAATGAGAAAGGAGTGAATAAAAGAGAAAAAGAGAGAAAGAGTATGCCATGAAGTACTGATAGAATCTTGATCTAAAATTCTGGGTTTGAATTATGCATCGTTTCTTATGTATAGGAAGGTTATTTAATCTGTAAGACTTTAGTTTATGTCCCAGTTTATATAACTTTAAATGTTTCTTTCAATTATACCTGAAAAGCTTTCTGACATATTCATTTGGAAAAATTCCAACTAGAAGAACATTTTATTTAGGGAGGTAAATTTAGTATCCAAATAGAGCTTATTTCGACATAATTCTAATTATATAACAAACAGGATAGTATCTCTTGTCTGCATTTGCGTATAATTTGAACTGCTACACCAACAATTAGCTGCAGTAATAGTCAAATTTGGAGAAAGTCAAATTGAAAAAGATGACTTACATTTTATTTCTAGGTATGGAAAAAGGGAATGAATACAGAAAATTTAGGAAAAATAAATGTAAATATATATCTGTTAAAGTTAATGCCATATAGGAATACAAAATATTGTTATGTATTTTATGATTCAGAATAATTAGATACAAGAAGCTATTTAAATAAAGGAACATAATGTCATATCACGTGGATTAGCAGTATGTAGGAGAAATGATGAGCATAGCTTAAGGCACCTATTAAAAGCATAAATTTGAGGGATAAGGAAGAATGAACAGAGGGAACATATCACGAAAGGTGATGAGAAAAAGACAAAAATACTAAAATGCTTAGACTCTTCCTCCCCTTAGAGCCAAAATTTTGACAATAAATTCAATTGTTGCAGTTGCCTATATAATTATCCGTCAACTATTCAATCTCATCCCATTGGTGCTGAGTTTGACCATGTGACTTCCTTAGGCCATTAGAACATGTGTGCCATGCCCAAGGTTAGGCATTAATAAGCATGGCATTTTTCTATTCTACCCTTTGAAGAGGAGACCTGAAATTCCAAATATTGAGAAGATTTGACAATTATTCTCATTATATATATTACATGACAATTCTCATGTCTATATCTGTATATGATCTGAATTAATATACCAAAATTATGTTGCAATAGAATCTGGTTAGGGTTAAGGTCTTAGGGGTAGGGAGTACTCAAGAAAATCCTGAGTGCATATGTGGAAGATCTGATGTGCTAAGTATTTTTCCAAGTTGTGAGAAAAGAAAACAGGGCCTTGGACATTAAATAATGACGCACAATTATGACCTGTACTTCATTTCATAGCGAAGCTCTGTTATGATTCATTAGCCCTGAAAGATAAGTTTTGTATTATTTATCTATTGCTGTATAACAAATTATACCAAAACTTAATGGGTTGAAATAATAATATAAATAAATATGTTACTGTGTCACACCTTTCAAAAATCTACCTTTTTGTCAGGAAAGATTCATTCTGCTCATAATCCTCCAAATGATGCATTCTTCACTGCTGACTTCCATTCACAGGCACAAGTACATATTCCTATGTCAATCTCACTGGCATGATCACTGTGAAGAGAACAGTTCTTAAAATCCAGGTATAGTCCTGAATGATTCACTAACTACTGTCAATGTGCGTCATAAAGGAAAATGCATCTTCAAACAGAATAAACAAAAAAGAAGAGGCCAGTCCTTGTAACTCCGAAGATGCTTCTTAGAAGAGTATTTTCAAAGAGGAAAGCAAAAAAATGGGACTAGATCACACTTACATAATACACAGTTCAAGTAACCCAGAGACCAGTATTAAATCTTTACCTGCTGGTTTTCCAGACCAGAGGCCTACTAAATAGCAACCATTCTTTCCTGCAGCCTCAGGAAGTAGTTTGCTGAAGGATGTCATACTGTATTTTGTGGCAGATGTGTTCCAAATCATCAGAAGCTCTTTGGAATATATTTTTTCAACTTGGCAATTTTTCCATTTACTTCTATTTAAACTTTGTTATATCTCATGAGATTTTCAGGATTTTTCTTAAGGAAAGAAAATTAGCAAGTTACAGAGCAGGTTTTCCTAAGCTATCACTGAACTCAAAGGCAGCAGGCAACTCCTCTGAAACAAAAGCAATAGCAGAATGAGAGGGGAAGAAGCACTTCAGAAAATCCTATATTCTCTTAGCACCTTTTTCCTCTTAAACACAGAACTTTAAGCATAAGAACAAACAGCCATGTAGGTGACACTTGAAGAAAACTAAGAGAGGTAAGATCTCAAATGGTTTTGCTTCAACTCTGTGTTCAATGCATATTTGACCCAGACAAAAGGAAAAAATCAGGTTACCTTGACACAATTTCATAGGTTGCTTGAATTTTTATTGAAAGGAATTTGAGAAACATGCACCTCTTAAGATGGTGTGGTAAATTCTTTTGCAGTGTTCATGTATTTAAAAAGCATCTGTGGTATTAAATATTTAATATATTTGGAAATAAATGTATTATTTTCTGTTAATTCCCCAGAAGAAAACCTGTATATTTGTAAATAATACCACCTTTATTTTTATTCCTCATTTTTTTCTACCTTAATTGAGAAGGCTCAAGATTCTTATTTATTATAGCATTTCTGTCTTAGCATTTTTTTTCTGATTATTTTTTCACAGTTCACAAACCAAAGTATTTGTAATTGATCTCTCAAGACAGATCTGAAGGTCAAGTGTTACTTCTGTTAATATTGGTCACTATTTGGAAAAATGAAAATGTGTGTAGAATAGACCATTTACACCAACAGATTTGCCTTATTAACAACATAAATGATAAAAGGAAATCTTACATTATTGAACATAATTATAAGGAAGTTGTTTTAAGTGTCCTCAAAGATCAGAAACTGACCAGCAATTTGGAAATCCATATTACCTTCAGTTGAAGCTCAAGTCATGTGCACTTTAAAGGAAATTCTCCAAAATTCTGTCATATGCAAAAATGAGTTTTAAAATCCAAACTTCCTTAATATAGCCACTAATTCATTGAAGAAACTCAAATATCTATGTTAATATTCTCTTAATATAGGAAAACTAAAGCTAAATTTTTGAAAAATCTTAGTACAAAAGCTCTCAAAATTTTTCTTTTCTTTACAGGTGCATTAAAATATAAATATCTGCAGCCATATCACCCTGTCATGGGATCCCATCTGATCTTAGAAGCTAAGCAGGTTTAGGCCTAGATGGGAGATCATTTGGGAATAATGGATGATGTAGGCTTGGGAGAAGGACCTAGCAACTTACTCTGGAAAGAGTCAGCCATGGAAAACCCCATGAATAGCAGAGAATCACTGATAATACTGCCAGGCATGACTGAGTATCAGGTCCTGTTTTGTTCTGTTGTTCATAGGGTTGCTATGACTCCAAAAGGGCTTGATGGAACCTAACAACAACAATCTCACAAGCAAATTAATATATTTTCATTCTTCTTGTTGTTGTTAGGTACCCTCTAATCAGATCTGACTCATAGAGACCCTATGTACAACAGAGTGAAACATGACCAGACACTGTGCGGTGTCTGGCACTATGTCAGGGCTTCTCTGTTGTTCATAGGGTTTTCCATGGCTGATTGTTTCCAGAGTGGGTTACCGGGTCCTTAACAAAAGCTATATGTATTTTCCTAATATAAATGCATATTTCATCTAAAAATTTGTGCCTGAGGTCCAATATCCCTAGTGAACTATTTCAATTTTTCTACATTAAACTATAAATGAGCATGTTGTTTCTCTTTTCCCATAGGCTAAGGTATTATGCAGATATATTTTCTGGGGGAAGAATGCTTACAACTTTACAGTAGCCAAAATAGACTTGTTATTACTCCACTTTGAATGTCTTTGAATATATCATTTGACGTTCAGTTAGTTGATGCTATAAATTGTCATCCACGCTTTGTATATAGTCATATTCCATACATAATTTACTGTACATGTTAGAACTGTAAAGTATCATTGAAATTGAAATATGTGATTTATAAGGTGCTCAAATGACCATGAATTTGACCTGAGCTTATGATATTCAAGCACAGAAATATTTCAAATATAGATAACTTACCTATCATGTAAAATGTAGTGTATAACAGAATTTTGCCATATTTGCAAGATTGACTTTGACTCTATGCCTGTCATCTATTAATGCATAATGAATCACCACAAAGTTAATGTCTCAATACAACTGAAAACAGTAAATTTTTCTCACAAGTCTGCAGTTTGGGCAAGACTTAGTGGGAAAATTCATCTCTCCTTCAGGTCATCAATTGAAGTAGTCCAAAGGCTGAAAGCAATTTAATAACTGGGGTCAGAGTCATCTAGTATACACATTGGCAAACTAGAACCTGTAGGCCAAATCTGGTTTTCTATTTGTTTTTGTAAATAAATTTTTATTTGAACATAACTGTGCCCATTTGATCATGTGTTATCTATGATCTTTTGCATAATTTTATAGCTATGTGCACATCAATGAATATTTACTCTCTAGCTTTGTTCAAAGAAAGAATAAAAATATTCTGATCTCTGATGTAAAGG
Organism: Pedetes capensis; assembly: GCA_007922755.1. Taxonomy (NCBI): domain Eukaryota; kingdom Metazoa; phylum Chordata; class Mammalia; order Rodentia; family Pedetidae; genus Pedetes; species Pedetes capensis. The sequence goes on along the minus strand of VMDO01004506.1, from coordinate 10,355 downwards.
CTTGCTTGCTCATACGTTTGGAGGTAGATAATTGACTATTGACTAAAATCTCAGTTTGGACTCTGATTTTAAAAAAATCCTACATGATCCTCAAGATGTAGCAGTGTAGTTTTCCCATGAGATGGTTGCTAGCCTCCAAAAGTGAGCATCCCAAGAAACAGGAAATGGAGCTACCTAGGTTTTAAGATCTGGGTTGTAACACAGTCCAGATTTAAGAAAGAATGATCATACATATTCCCATCCTGTGAAAGGAATGGCAGTGAATTTAGATTATGCTTTAAAACCACTAAAAATTCATGACATTTTAACGATATTTATTCAAAATACTTATATTGTAGGAATTATTTAAATATTCTCTGTTTGTTGTTGTTGTTAGGTGTTGTTGAGTCGGTATCTGACTCATAGTGACCCTCATAGGCTTTTCAATGGCTGTTTCAGGATTGCCTTGGGAGTGGATTGCCAGGCCCTTCTCCCTTCTCTATTTACTGAGCCCATATAATGTAATCTATATCCATAAATAGATATGGTTTAAAGGAATGTATACATTAGAAATGCCAAAACACACACATTTTAAGAGATATTACCTATGTATTGGGCAGGGATTTAGCTCACTTGGTAGACCACTGCTTTACAGTCTCTGAGGTCCTGAGTTCAATTCCCAGCACCGCAAAAACAGGAGGAGGAAGTGGCAATCCACTCCTGACACAATCTCTAAACAATCAGCCATTGAAAGCCCTATAAGGGTCGCTATGAGTCATGACTGGATGGCACCTAACAACCTATGTATTATTTTTCAAAGTTCAATTGAATTATAGTAGCACTGTGTAGCATGATGTTTCCTCAAAAGATGGTGTTAATCAAATGAATCCTAGTGCCACCATGCAACAGGGAGGACAGTTGAAGTAAATGGCAGATACACAGTTACCATTCCAGAAGCACAAAACCATTTTGAAGTGGTATTTGAAACTGAAGAGTGGTATGAAAGTATAATAAGAATGGAGGCTTGAGTACACAACAAAACTTCCAACACACTAACAATTGTACATATCAGTAATAAGTTTCAGAAGCTTGGTACTGCATTTGATGTGAACAAGGGAAGATCTTGGAGGCCTCAGAGAGTAATAAGTCCTGCTTCTCCTACTATGGAGAACCTCTTGTAATCGAAGAAGTCAAACATGGCTTGTATTCATCTTCTGTTACTTGTGTATGAGTATTACCATTTTAATAGTTTTTTATTTCTTAAAATGCTTCTTCTTCTTCTGCTTCTTCTGCTTCTTCTGCTTTCTCTCCTCTTCCTCCTCTTCTTCCTCCTCCTCCTTCAAGCTTGCAATATTCAAAAGACAGAAGGAAGACAAGAGTGACTAAAGCTTAATTGACAAGAAGCCCAAGAGATACACAGAGAAGGGGACAGGAATCAGACCATGAGGATTTGATGGATAGTGTATGATTTTATTCTTACCCTAGTGGGACGTCACAGCAGCGCTATCAGGGAGCAACATGCTCTGATCTCATTTTTAAAATTTATACTGACTGCTATCAAGAAAGGATTATAGGCTTACAGTGGGGCAGGCTAAGAGGACAATTAATTTAGGCTGTGAAAATGGTATTCAGGTGAAAGCAAAGAGACCAGCTGAAAAGCAATTGCTATAGTGAAGACAAAAGATAATAATAACTTTAGCCAGGGTGCCATCAGATGAGAAGAAAAATATATTGAATGATAAGAATTTTTAAAATAGAGCCAGAGGACTTATTGTGAGGTGCAAGTCCCCTACCTGAAGTAACAGGGAAGATTGTATGACCAATTACTCCTAAAACTCAGTTTAGCTTTAATCTATCCTGAGCTTTGGGATGACTCATTTAGTGGTTGGAAGAGCTGCACCAGATGTAACTTCTCACTGGAAGAGATGTCCTTTCTCCAGCAGTTTAAGCTCCACAAAGCCATAGGTGGTCACACCTAGGCTTCTTAGAAAATTCTTAGCTCATTTGGCATCTGAACCCAGACTATGTGGCATCTGAACTCTGACTTTTATTTCTTACAGATGAAACATTTCTCAAGCTTGGTTCAATGTAAAATGGAAGATCTCAGGGCACCACTGTCCCAAAGTTGGTGCCAGCAGCCTTTTGGTGCCATGAATTTCTTAGAAGGATGCTGAGAAAGCAGATTTTTTTAAACCATTGCCTTTAATTGTTAATAATAAAATAGATTATTTTGGATATAATTTATAATACTAAACTCACCACAGAAAATGATGGAAAGGGAACAATCATGTTAACTTTTCATTTTTGTTTTGAGTCAAATAGTGTGATTTACTGAAATAGGAAAGAAAAAGAGCAACACATTTCATGTGGATGAAAAATTCCATTTTGCCCATGATAAATTTGAGTTACCATTACATATTAAAAATGACAGTGGCAAATGGAAAATAATAATAAACTATAGAAGCTCTGAAGAAGACTAAAGAAGAAACAAAGGAAGGCCAAGCACAGTGGCTCACATCTGTAATCCTAGCAACTCTGGAGGCGGAGGCAGGATAATTGCAAGTTCAAGACCAGTGGGAGCCTGTGTAACTTAGCAATACCCTGTTTCACTAAAAGTAAAACAATGTGCTGTGGATGTAGGTGAGTGGTACAGTGCTTGCAAAGCATGCAAGCACAGGGTTCTGTGTTCAATCTCCTAGTACCACAAAATAAGGAATGAGAGAGAGAGTGAGAGAGGGAGAGAAGAGGATTTCAATACTATCACAAATACATTATCAGTCATCACTTAATATATACTCCATTGACTGTAAAGGGAATGAGTGGTTGGAACAAGCAGGTAAAGTCAGGCAGGTGCACCCACTCCTGAACTTGAGCACCTTGGGTGGTCTCTGGTCTCTAGCACCTCTCACCTGATGCAGAGAACTGCACAGTTCTAACCATTAGCTTTGGAAATTGGTAGCCCTGAGAAGAAAAAAATGAAACACAAAAGATTTAAGAAACTGGGAATACTTTGAACTCCTTTCATTCCTAGGGGCTGAGTTAGAGCAATGAATAATATACAAAATCTTTTTACTAACCTTTCAACCAATTAGGTGAGAAGCAGAGTAAATGTGTAGGACTCAAGTCTAAAGGGAAAAATAATTAGAAAGAGCAGAAGCCATTTCCAATCACTCATTTTTTTTTCAAGCCTAGAATAGAAGGTAGATGAGAAAAAAACTAGAGTACTACTTGTCTCCTGCAGTGACTTCAGACAACAAAATACAAGATCAGCAAGGAATGGAAGAATCTTTGTCTTACTAAAAGATAAGCAGAGAAGATGAAAAAGTTCTTTATAACCCTTGTGTGGTCCCCTTATATCCACACTGGATTAAGAATCCTTGGGCTAATTCGTGGGTTCTCATTTTCCCCTCTCCTTATTCAGGAAAGAATTGGGAAGAATCCTTGCAGAATGACAGGGGGAAATAACCATGTGAGATCTTTGTCCAGTAATTTCTGAATTCCTCTGTCAAAACTGTACTCTCACCCTGAATTAGGAGAGCCATATGAAGTCAAAGAATAAAATACACCCATCTATGATATATAGTCTTTATCAATTTGTTATAAGGTTAAAATGAGTTAAGGCACAGTCAAGTGTTTGGACCATTCCCAGACACATACTTAGTAAATACACAGTGAGTGTTAGTTAATGATGTCATTACTATTTTGGAGCTGTTGATACATTTGATTTCTATTATCCTCTCTGCTAACATTACTTCTATACAGTGACATAAGTATTTACAATGTAAAATCCGATATCCCTGCCTCTGGGAATGTTGCTTTTCTCTCCCACTAGGAAGTCATTTTAGAACAATTCCAACAAACCCTTACATTTAAAAAAATGTTTGAAGACAAGACACAGTTGAAGACAGCTTACACATGTTTGAATGCAGCTTTTCCTCATCTCATTAAAAGTGGACACAAGTGCTGACTGAAATAATGCATTTGGAGATTTACCCTGAATGCACTGTGCCAGCATTTCAGACATTTTCCAAACTACTTTTTCTCCTTCGAGATGTAGCTACAAATTTTGATGATGAACAGAGACGCCAGTTTGCTCGTTTGAAATTTAGTCTTCACATTTACTGAAATGTAGCTAAGTGAGATTCAGGAAGACACAATACAAATAGCCTTGCACAAAAGATTTCAAATCAAATGGCACTGGTACTCTATCTATGTGTCTACATGCGCTTTTATACACTCATCAGCTTCACTCTTACCTTCGTAAAAAGGAAGGGAATCCAGCTGTACTAATCCATACTTCCTCAGACCTCACCCCAGAAATTTCTCCACTCTGCCCAAGACTGAAAATATCTTTTTCTATACCAGTAGTGGGAAGTGAGCATAATAAGAAGCCTGAATATATCACTCTCAATAGCCCAAGTACCATTAGGGCTTGTTTTATGTGCTAGCGACATAGATGTTGGCTCACATTATATGATTTCAGAGAAATTAAAAATAGCATTTTCAGAAATTCTCAAATCTCTTCTATACATTTTTTATAGAGTCAAGTCTACAGTGTTTATACTTCTGAATATATTTCAAAATGTGATTATTTGATTATTTAATGATTTTGATTATTTGATTGATTTGATTTGATTTGATAATTTAAATGATCTCTTAAATATTTTCTTCTACATATTTTCTGATCACAGAAATGGCTCATAATAAGAAACAAAAACTTGGAGTTTACAATTAACAATGAGAAATAAGCATGCACTTAAATGTACATCATGGTCATGGATTAGTCAGTTTCCCATCACTGTGACAAAATCCCTGACATAACCAGCTTAATAAGGGAAAAGGCTTGTTTGGGGTAATGCTTTCAGAGGTTCCTGTCCCTGGTTACTTATCCCTGTTGTTTTGGGCCTCCTGTGAGGACATCGTGATGGGAAGGTGGTGCATAGGAGGTCTATTTACCTCATGGCAGCTGGAAGCAAGGAGGCAGGAAGTGTCCAAGGTTCCAATATCCCCTTCAAGGGCAGCCCCAAAGAACTAATGTTCTTAAACTAGAGCCCACATCTAAAAGGTTCCACAAACTCCCAAGAGTGTAACAGGCTGGGACCACGCCTTTATCAAGTGGGCCTTTGAGGACATTTAAAAGCCAAATCTTAGCATTTGTATGTGTGTATTTGCATGTGTGTGTACACACAAATATACATATGTGCCCCAATAGATGTGTATAATATACATCATGCATATAGCCTCTCCCTGATAATGTGAATATTGATGGAAAAGGGAGAAGGGTCTTATATCTCTGGGTTGGGGCAATGTGGACAGCACAGCATATCTCAATGGGGCTAAGGAAACAAAGGTCAGAATACCAAAAGGGAAGGCCAGAATCATGGGAAATAGATTTGGCTTCGTTCAATCTTCCACTAAATATGGATTTTTTTAAAAAAAAAACTTTTTATCTTTGTGAACATCAGCCACTTTCAGATCAGACATGCTCATTTTCTCATATAATTTTCCAACAGTCCTATGAAACATGTACCCTATAATTATTTTACTAATAAGAAACTGAAACAAGCCAACTGCACTGAGTGGAGCATGCCTGTAATCCCAACAACTCAGAAAACAGAGGCAGGAATATTATGAGCTCAAGATCAGAGGCAGCCTGGGAGACCCTCTCTCAAGATTAAAAGAAGAGGGTTTGGGAGAGGCTGGGAGTTCACCTCAGTGGTAGAGCCCTTGCAAAGAATGTGCAAGGCTCTGGGTTCAATTCTGAAGTACCACAAAACAAAAAGAAAGAAAGGAAGGAAGGAAGGAAGGAAGGAAGGAACTGAAACTCAAAGAAATTTTTAAAAATATTTTACAATATTTTCCCACTTATTAGTTGCCTTCATTGCATCAATGCTTCTCAATTATAAGAAAAATTTGTGAACTAAGAATTATTATTTTCTTATGAGAATACCAAAGCCTAAAGTGTAAATAATCTTCCTAAGACAAAATGGTTAATAAGTGACAGATTTGAGATCATGTTTAAATTTTGTGGCTAAATTGAGTGTTCTTTCCATTGTGGGAGAAAATACCTTACACTCCTCATCTTTCCACAGAAGGAATTATATTTCTCTTCCAGTCCCCAGAAAGGAAATTTATAGAGAAGAACATTTCTGATTTTTATCTACTCCTCCCCTCACTCCCTTTGAGAATGAAGGAGTGACTTCCCAGTTCCATGATCTAGACTGAAGAAATAGGACTCAGTCAGGCCTTTTGACCTCTGTCATTAATTTCAGAATCACAGTGGCCACTGTTCTCAACTGTTCTCTGCTCTCTGACTGTGAGCTTACAGAGACTGAATCACTGAGACCCAAGAATAAGGACATTGTGGCAGAAGATCATGTAGGGACTTCTAAGCTACAGGGTACAGAAGATGGCATGCTTTCTGACACTCACAACTTTTGATCTTTCCACACTGGTATTCTTCCATAACAGGAGTAGGGAGGAGAGGAAAAAAATTCCTATGTTGTAAATATGTAAAGAAGCAAAGGTGGAGAAGTTGCTATTTCACCTTGGAAGAGAAATAAAAATAGAAATAGAAATCACTCCTCTTAATCAGTGAAATGAATCAGTGAGCGTATAGCTATCAAGCAGTATATATTTTATAGATGTACTCACTTTAAGTCATTTGGATCTAGGCATTTAGCTATAAGGAGAAGTTCACAAGAGGAATAACAGCATCTAGAAGAGATATTTTATAGATCTTCCTCATCTTCAAAAGAGAAAGAGATGACATCTGCAAAGAGATTTTATATTTTTCCCTATATAAAGATATTTACAATCTTTAGACTTGATCTAACACAGAGAAATTACAAAGTCAACACAGATTGATGCATGCTATAACAATCCTCTCTTAAATGATACAGTGATCAACAGGACCTTTAACATGAAGCATTTAGAGTGAAGGCAACTGGAAATATATGGAACTTCAAAGTCTTAGATCAGTAACCAACATAACTGAGTAGGGGGCAGTAATGTGAGTGGCGTTCCTTCAAGTCCTGATTTCAACAACTACCTTTCAACAACTACCTTTCAACAACAACTACCTTTCAACAACTACCCTTTGCCACTGACAAATGCAGAACTGGTATCCTAGTCTTAACAAATATTCCTACTATATGGAACCACTGTTAAGTAAATTTCAACAAATGAATCACGTCTTTTCTAGCATACATACCTTGTCTCTTTGCTGACTTCTGCTGCTTTTGTCCTCAAAATATTGCTTTGACTACTGTATAGGTTTCAAAAACTAAGATGCAAGAGTATCCTTGCAAAGCAAGTGTTACTACAAAATTCATATGTTGGAATATAAGCCTTGAAAGCAATAGTATTAGGAGGTAGAGTCTTTGTGGGGTGATTAGAGCATGAAGGCTCTGCCTTTATGAAAGAGATTGATTCTCTTACAAAAGAGGCTCCATAGAGCTGTCTGATCCTCTTAAACTACCTCATCTCTTTTGCTCCATTAGGACACAGTATTTGACCTTTTTACTCCTTTCTATCATGTGAGGATTCAATAAGAAGGTACCATCTTGGAAGCAGAGAGTAGCCCTCACCAGAAACAGTATATGCTGATAACTTGATCTTGGATTTTCCAGTTTGCAGAACTATATGAAATAAATCTCTCTTCTTTATAAATTGCCTGTGCCTTAGGTGTTTTGATATAGCACCCGAAGTAGGCTAAGTCACATACTATATCTGAATACCATCTCTAGCCAATAAAAAAGGTTTTTGAGACTAAGAAAAGTTGGAGATCAGAAACAGACTTTCTCTAGAATATGTTGTCAGGCACTGAGTCACTTCACTTGTATACTATAAGGGGAAGTGTTGTTCCCTTTTATTTTTGCCCAATAAAAGGAAATTTGGGGATGGCACTCTAAGAATGTGATGCCATATTTGAAGTGGTATAGTATCAGGACTGAACAACTCCAACTTGGAAAATCAAAAGGAGAATCTGATAAATTGTTGGGAGCATCAGACTCATAGGCTAAAATGGCCACAAACAGGCCAAACATACATGTCCAAAGAAACATCTTTGAACCAAAAGGGAGAACACATGAATCAGTCCTGAATCTTGTAGGACAGACAAGTTCTTTCATGGCAGGGAGGCTCCTTCTGAGCTAGTCTGAGTAACAATGTACTGCCAAGAAACCAGGGGCAGTGAGAGGAGCACATGGTGAGTTCCTTAAACAACAGTAAGTGAAGGTGGATGTTGTGGTCACACCTGTAATCCAAGTGACTCTGGAGCAGATTGCAAATTCAAGGGCAGAGGCAACCTGTGTAACTTATTGAGACCCTGCTTCAAGATAAAAAATTAAAAAGAAGTTGGGGATGCAGCTCAATGGTAGAGTGCTTGCAAAGTATTAAAGTATATACAAGGCCCTAGAGTCAACCATCCAGTACTAAAAAACAAAATTAAACTAAACTAAACTAAAAGTGGAGAAATCTCAATGACTGTTGTCTCTGAAAACCCATAGATGTCCCTTTGAGTGAAAGCCAGTTTAAAACACCCAATGGGACCAAGGTAATCACAACAAAACCTGTGTCATCTCTATTGGAACTTCACAGCCCCCTTGCATTTCATTCTTGGTTTGCTTCCCTTCTGAAGGCTTCAGAAATCCAGGTTTCTGAGACACAATTCCAGGATAGGGAAGAAAGCACATTCTCTTTCTCACTGGCAGTTGGCTCAAGTTGATAGAAGGGAAGAATTTTGACTGAACTTCTTAGTATTGATCACCTTGTACTATACATAATAATTCTTCATCAAGGGATAAAATGCCTGAGAAATAACTTATTACCTAAAAGTGTCCAGTTTCTCAGACTTAATCCAAGAGAATTGGAGGAAACTAACTCAAGAGTAATGATATTAAGTGACTGCTATGAGAAAAGAGAAAGCTTGCTTTCTCTTCCATGTTGATTCATTTTCTATTTAAATTTTTTTAGTAAAACAATCACAGCTAATTCTGTCTTAGGCCTTGATTTTCATTGTCATTCTTTTCCTCAAATGGCTAATAGAGGATCCAGTTAAGTGAAGATTAGATATGAGATCAGGCTAGGGGTTAGCTCAGTTGTTAGAGAGTTGCTCTGTACTCTGAGGCCCTAGGTTCAATCCCGAGCACCAAAAAAAAAAAAAAAAAAAAAAAAATGCGAGAAGGACCTGGCAGCACGTGCCAGAAACAATCCTGAAAATAATCAGCCACTGAAAACCTTATTAATAGCAGAGAAGCACTGACATAGTGCTGGGCATGACATAGTGTTCATGTTTATTTCGTTCTGTTGTACACAGGGGCATTGTGAGTTAGACCCAAGTCGAGGGTACCTAACAACAGACATGAGATCTGCCTAAGGGTATACAGAGTTCAGTTCCCAGGGAGCAAACAAGGCATAGGTAGTAGCCTCCTGCCTCATCTTGTTGGCATTGGATAAAATAGAAAAATCTAACACCTTTTCTACATAGATAAAAAGAAAAAGAGTAAGAAAGGATGGAAGTACTCATCCCAAGGATATCATGGAAAAAAGTCACATTCTGCAAGGTACTGGGGCTTAAAGGTCTCATCACATCATAGTCTTCAAATTAGTAAGGTCATTATCATACTATCCTTAGAGCCAGAGTGCAACTTATTTTATCTATTGCAGTCAGCTGAATCTCTAGGAAGGACAAATAGACAGTTCAGTTTCTGCAATTAACCATAATGGAATACATGGAACCAACAGGTAGTTTGACATAAAACTCAATTCTCATACATCCCCGGGCAGTGCTTCCCGAGGAATAAAAACAAGCCCATGAGTGTGTTCTCTTCCCTCACACCATAAAAGTAAAAATCTTTCAGCCCCAGAAGTCATTTTTCTGACCCCACTAAACTTATGGGTACAAGTTCACTATGTCTACTCTAGGCAGATAGGCTGATATTGCTGGGGGCCTTTGCTTACTTGTTGACTTGTTTGTTTTGTTTTTAAGCCTGCTGAACATAGATGGCCCTGCCAAGATTAAGCCATACACCCAATCTTCCTTGTCTGCCCAGCTTCCTGTCAGTATGTAGTCCTGACTGGCCTACCAATGTCACCTCACTTTTCCTTCTTCAGCTTCTGCTGCATAAATCCCACAAGCTCAGATTCTGGATATAGTTTTGTTCTGGCCATGCCTGTAAATACAACTGCATGCCTATGGCTGCAGAGCCTCTCAGATTTGTATGTGTCTCCTATAAAGATTGAATGGCAAAAGTTCAAGGCTATGTGATTTCTAGAGGGACAAAAATCTAATCACATTTTTCCTGAACCAATTATCTTCTCTCACCAAGGCAGGAATCAGATTCATTGCCAGTGGGTCTAACATTTGCTGCAAA
>VMDO01004505.1:0-124320 GCA_007922755.1 Pedetes capensis | reverse complement strand
GAAAAGCGCTGCATTGAACATGGAGATGCAGGTGTCTCTGTGGTATGATGACCCATCTCCCTTTGGGTAAATTCCCAATAGTGTTATAGCTGGGTCATATGGTAGATCTATTTTTAGTTTTTTGAGGTACTTCCATATTGATTTCCATAGTGGTTGCACCAATTTACAGCTCCACCAACAATGTAAAAGTGTTCCCTTTCCCCCGCAACCTCGCCAGCATTTGTTGTTTGTTTTATTGATCTTGGCCATTCTTACTGGTGTAAGGTAAAATCTCAGCGTTGTTTTGATTTGCATTTCACAAGTTACTCTTGTTGTAAATCCCAGTGAGCTCATAGCCCAGGCTTCAAATCCTCAGGGTGGGGTGTTGGGGAGTTCGTGTCCTCAGCCGAGGAGCACCTCAGGCACCGTGGTGGACAGCACAGACCCTGGTAAATGATGCAGGGAGCTGACCTGGATAGCACCTTCGTCCTCTAGCCCTTGGCCCGGGAGAGGCTGCAGGGAGGTTGTCGGGCAGCTGTGTCTGAGAGAAGCTGTCCTCTTGTGTCAACTGAGTCATCTTTGGCAACCTTCACATGCTTCCAGGAAGCTTCTGGGATGTGAGGAATCTCTCCAATGGGAAGGAGGGCAAGTCCACGGTTATGCCAGGCTCACAGGGCCAAGGGGACCAAAGAGCAAGTGAAGGCCCATGAGCAGACAGGCTGAAGAACGGTCAAGATGCTGTTTCTTTTGGGTCCCTCTGGCCAGCGTTGACTGGGCCATTGAGGTCCTTGTCATGCCTGGGCTCTGAAGCTCTTGGCATTCCATGTGGTATTCCACTGGAAAGATCCTCTTGGAGGGAGAAACTCGGGGGCCCGCCGCAAAGCAAGTCAGTGACTGTAACTGTGTCTTCTCTATAGAGAGAACTGGGAGCCAGGGGTCCACAGTCACCAGACCACTCCACCCAGACCACATGCACTCCAGCTGAGCAAGGGTGGCCCGAGGTGCATGGAGCACCTCAATGAGGGTGGCCAAGACAGTCTGACTGGTATGGAAGGGTGAGGCCGACTGCAGGGACAATGGTGGGGGGGATGAAAGATTTCAAGTGTCTACTGAAAATTCTTAATTTTTTGCCTCTTCATTCAGAACTCTCCTTCCCATGCTTTGCCCCAGCCTGCATACACTTGGCCATGGGGGAAAGGTGGTGGAGAAGGGTTTTGGTGTACGAAGCACTTATTATGTACTTAGCCCTAGGGTTTATTATTTACTAACATTTGTCAGCCTGCAGCTGTAGTCCTGTGGCATTTGATCCTGTCAGATCTCAGAAACTAAGCAGGGTCCGGCCTGATTAGTACTTGGATGGGAGACTGCCTAGGAACACCAGGTGCTGTAGGGTTGGGAGACTGACCTGGCAGCCTACTCCAAAAAATCAATCCGCCATTGAAAACCCTATGAACAGCAGAGAAGCACTGACAATAGTGTTTCTCCTGTTGTACACAGGGTTTCTATGAGTTGGATACCGACTCAACAGCACCTAACAACAACAATATTAGTCACAGGGATGGGGTTTAGCTCAGTTATTAGAGCGCTGCTCTGCGCTCTCTGTGGCTCTGGGTCCAATCCCCAACACAACAAAAGTGGGAGAAGAACATGGCAAACGACTCCTAAGGCAATCCTGAAAATGGTCAGCCATTGAAAATCCTATAAATAGCAGAGAGGCACTGACATAGTTCCAGGCATGACATAGTGTCAGCGAGTGTTTCATTGTGTTGTACATAGGATCGCTATGAGTCAGACCTGACTTGATAGCACCTAACAACAACAGCAACATTATTCACAATATTTCTGGGAATTTTAAAGAAGAGAACCAGTCCAAGAGAAGAAGGGTGCATTTGGCCACTGAGGCAGAGTGTCCCTGTGATTTACCAACTGAGCATAGGGTGTTGTGTGTGATGGGCAGGCCTGCAAGAGACATTTTAGGTGGAGCAAGCCTACTGTTGTCCCTAGCCTGCTACCAAGGAGCTTTGCTTCAAGCTCCTTTGTTGGGAAATGCCTGTGCCTTGCCTTGTTCCAGATCTGTTAGTGTGTATAGTTCAGAGCTGAGCAAGTCTGGCTCTGTGAAGAGTTAGTGCTCAGCCCTGCATGTGACCTGCTTAAGGCAGCCACTTCACACCAACAGCAAGTCCATGTTCCACTTCTGTATTTTTGTTTATTTGTTTATTGTATTTTACAAATAGGTTCTTAAATGTTTTTGCAGTTTCAGAGTGAAGGCCTTGGCAACTGTTGTTGTTGTTAGGTGCCGTTGAGTCGGTATCTGACTCATGGCGACCCTACATATAACAGGGGAAACACTATTGTCCGTGCTTCTTTGCTGTTCATAGGGTTTTCAATGGCTTTTCAATGGATTGGTTTTTGGGAGTGGTTTGCCAGGTCCATCTCCCAAGCCTACAGCACCTGGTGTTCCTAGGCGGTCTCCCATCCAAGTACTAACCAGGCACGACCCTGCTTAGCTTTCAAGATCTGATGGGATCAGATGCCACAGGGCTATCGCTGCAGGCAAAATATATTGAATGAGGCTGACAGGCACTTGCCTTGCCTTGGGATCGAACCCCACTCCTCGGGCAGGAGGGTGTGGTGCTCTACCAACTGAGCCAAAGCCCCAGCCCTGGTAATTGTTAGGTTAGTTAAAAAAAAATCATTAGGTTAGTAATAAAAATATAAGATTTGGGGTGAAATGCCTAGGTCTTGGGTCCTGACCCTATCATTGATTAGTTGTGTGATTTTGAGTAAGCTACTTCACTCTACTGTGCCTCAGTTTCCTCATCTGGAGTAGTCAGTGAGACTTTTCTCAGGATAATCCAATCTATTATCCAGCATTATATGTATAATTGAACAATAGTGTATTGAACAGTGAAAGATTTGTTAGAGGACAGAGTTCGTCATAAATATACTGCAGTAAAATAAAAGTAATGACGTAAAAAGGAAAGAGATTTAAAAAACTTGGCCTGTTGTATGAGTTTGAGTTGTTCCCTTCATTCTCCTGGCTATCTCGGGGTTTTCTTGTCAGTTCCACCACCTCCACCTTCTGAGTTTGGAGGGCAGTGAGGTTAACTGAGCTACGCCAACTGTTTTATATCAGAGGACTGAAAACTCTTTGATTGCCCAAATTAACGTGAATTTTACTGAACTAGTGAAAGACAGAAGATGTAGAAAGACAGAGACTCTCAACAGATACTGTAGCCATGGTGGAATTTAGTTGGCTGTTGTTGTTGTTGTTAGGTGCTATCCAGTCGATATCCGACTCATAGCGACCCTATGTATAACAGATGAAACACTATTGTTAGTGTTTCTCTGCTATTCATGGGTTTTCAATGGCTGATTGTTTTTTGGGAGTGGGTTGCTGGGTCCTTCTCCCAAGCCTACAGTGCCTGGTGTTCCCAGGCAGTCTCCCATCCAAGTACTAACCAGGCCCGAACCTGCTTAGCTTCCAAGATCTAACGGGATCAGATGCCACAGTGGTACAGCTGCAGACCCGGTTGGCTATAGGAAATACCTTTATACAAAGAGAAATAAACAAATTACGCTACCAAACACATTGTTGACACTCGTATATTTCTTCTATTTCCCTGGAGAAGATGTGAGAGCCACCACATTCATTAGGATGGCTGCTTAACACAGAACAAACACAAAAACAAACAAAGCAACAATCCCCAGAAAATTATCACTGTTGGAAAGAATGGGGAGAAATGGAAACCTTTTGCACTATTGGTGGGAATGTAAAATAGTGCAGCTGCTCTGGAAAACAATATGGCTGGTTCCTCTAAAAATTAAAAGTAGAATGACCACATGATCCAGCAATTTCACTTGTAGGTATATCTCCAAAGATTTGAAAACAGGCTCTTATGGAGATATTTGTGTGCCTATGTTTATAGCAGCATTATACAAATGGATAAACAAAATGTGGTATATCTATACAATGGAATATTATTTAGTGCTAAATAGGAAGAAAATCCTGACACAGAACTACAGTGTGGTTCAAACTCCAGTACATAATGCTAAGTAAAACAAGCCAATCATGAAAGGACAAATATTACATGATTGCGACTCAGGAAGTGAAGGCTGGAGGATTGCAAGTTCAAGGCCAGAGGCAGCTTGCGTAATTTAGCGAGACTCTGTCTGAGTATAAAAACTGAAAAATGAGCTGCGGGTGCAGCTCAGTGATACAGCGCTTGCAAAGTATGCGTGAGGCTCTGGGTTCAACCCCCAAGTACCAAAGGACAAAAAAGTACCTAGAGTAGTCAAATTCATAGAAAGGGAAAGTAGAATGGTGTGTGCCAGGGATTGGGGAGGAGAATTGGACAGTGATGGTTAGTAGGTGGAGTTTCAGTTGAAGAAGATGCAAAAGTCCTAGAAATGAATGGTGCCGATCGTAACATAGTAATGTGAAGGTCCTTAATGCCACCGAACTGCACACTTAATTAAACTGGTAAATATGAATCGTTTACTGCAATTAAAAATATTTTTAATTGAAGTAATAAACATGTTGCTATAGTAAATTTACAGGGGCTTCCCGTTGTAAGTATTTATTTCATCATTGAAATCCAGTGGTGCAGGGAAGAAGATTAGGCTAAACTGAGGCAGAAAAGACAATGAAATCATTCTTTGAGTTATAGGGTTTTCAATGGCTGATTCGGGATTGCCTTGGGAGTGGATTGCCACATCCTTCTCCCATTTTGTGGTGCTGGGAATCAAACTTGGGACCTCAGAGACTGCAGAGCAGCGCCCTACCAACTGAGCTAAACCCCAGCCCCTCCTGGTTTATAGCAATGGAAATTTCAGAATTTCTCCATGTGAGGGGCTTAGGGGAGAATTTCATTTCAATCCTGCTTTTGCACAGCAGGCACACAACTTTAACTTCATTTGCTGCTTCGGGGTGGCACTTGGCAGATGATAGAGACTGTGGGGCATGAGGAGGTCTCCTGAGCACCTCTTTTTGCCAGATACTGCATTTCTGCCATTGATTGAATTTTCCCCAGGGACTGTCCATGTGAAAAATCTATGGTGGGAAAAATGGTGGGACTCCAGAGAAATTAGCCGGCAACTCCCATCCGGCAGAGGCCAGGAAGGGAGGCCAGCTCGTGTCAGAGAGCGCCTGTCCTTTGCCAGGTGCTCGCAAGCATTATCAATCTCATCTGCGCGGGGCCTCAGAGGCAGATTTCAGCTGGCTGCTTTATCAATGCAACTTCCTCATTATTGCTACTGAGTGGTGAGGCCCGGCACAGAACCCAGGTCTAAAAGCTGTTTCCAGCACCTCAGCCCAATGGCTTTAGGAATTCCATCTGTTCACTTAACTCTCCCGCCCTGGCTTTTGCTATCAGCAGGCAGAGAGAGGAGGTTTTCTTGGGACAGATTTACGCCCCCCACACTCAGCTTGGGGCCTCCCAGGGGGCTTCCTGAGGAGCCTGGCCACAGCCCCTACAATCTGAACTAACTGTTAGCTGTCACCACTGCTTGCACAGCAACGTGTAGCCTTCCTGGGGAAAAAGCATAGGTGTCCCAGGATGTCTTCTCCTGCTGTCTCTGGGGTTCAGGTGTTGGAATACACAGGCTGGGGCTCCCCAGCCCCCCCTGAAGGCGGCTCCCAGGCCCCTTTGTTTGGTGTATGTATAGCCACTCAATGCCTCATTCCCTCTGCTCCAGCTGCTGGAGAATCCCATCTTCTCCATTGATTTCCCACAGAACATTTACTGCTCTGCAAGGTGTGACCTGTACCTCCAGCTAATTTATTTCTGTCATGGCTGCAGCATTTAGGAATGGAGTGGGGGCGGGGAGGAGCGGGGACCCAAGGGGAGGGAGGCAGGCTGGGGAGAGAGGGCGACACAACCGTCCAAGATGTGAGTAAGAAATTCAGCGTGGGAGCCCCCCCGAGGGGCGCTCCTGCAGCTCGGAGGGCAGCTCTGTGCACACAGCACGGGGACTTTGTTTGAAAATCTGCTCAGGAAGATGCAAGGAGCAGCCGTGGGGTTGCAGAAGGCCAGGCATTAGAGCAGGGCCCCGTGGGGATGGGAAAGCAAGGAAAGAATGTGTTTGAAAATAACGGCTCGACCGTTCGGGAGCCAGTGGCCGTCTCGAACAGCATGCGGTAGGGTTTTCTCTTTTTTAATGAAAGGATGGAAACTTCTAGGGGCCGGGAGGCGAAGTCGTATTCCCCCCTTCATTATGGGATTTGCAACAACAGGGCATTCAGGTGTCAGTCCCCGAAACTACACTTACTGTGAGTGACATGTGAGATATTAAAGCGAATGGCTTTGGCATACACCTCCCTGTCCAACTTGCCTAGAACATAGCAACGTGATCTTCTTCACAGTCTGATTTTACTAGATAATGACTCCAGTGTCCACTCCATTTTTCCTTTGAAAACGGCTTACAAATCTGGCAATAAACTTACATAAGGAATGATATAGATTATTATTTTTGCCTAGGTAGTCCTTGCATTTGTTTAGTGGGTAGATAAATCATATTTGAATGGAATGCTAAAGTTTTTTTAAAAAAATATACATAAATTTATTTCATTTCCTTAACAATGCTGAGAAATTTGGTGGTGGTGTTAGGTGCCATGGAGTCTGGTCTAACTCATAGCAACCCTATGTACAACTCCCTGATGCCGTGCCCAGAAAAATGTCAGTGCTTTCCTGCTATTCATAGGGTTTTCAGTAGCCGATTGTTTTGGGAGTGGACTGCCAGGTCCTCCTCCTGTTTTGGCAGTGCTGGGGATTGAACCCAGGGACTCAAGGCACACAGAGCATTGCTCTACCAACTGAGCTAAACCTCAGTGACATGCTAAGAAGTAGGTGTTACTCTTTTCAGTACATGGTCACAGATATGCTACTCATTAGCCAGCTCGCTGCCTAGGTCAGGTCACACAGCTAATAAGTGGCAAATGGAAGACTCCAGTCTGGGGCTTGTGATTCCAGATGCAGGTGGCATTTCAAGGCACCCGGGTGATAACAGAGGCCATACTATTTTACCAAGGTCAACAACTACTGTGTAGCAGAAAGCTGAAGGGTAAGGGACATGGGAGTCACAAATTGCCTAACCATTTAGGAAGATACTATTGGAATGAAGCAGAACAGAGTAGAACCCACAGGCTTCCAGCGGCTGCCTACTTACTCTGACCAAGGTCAGCCCGCCTGAGGAGGAAGGGCAGGGCCTTCGCTCCCTTTCTCCCATACATCAGGCCTCAGCCCCACCCTGACGTACATATAGATACCCTGTCCCCTTTAGAGGAGGTAACATAAGATAAATTGTCACTCTTCAGGATTTTTTTTTTTTGGTGTGTGAGGGGTTGCTGGGGTTCAATCCTAGGGCTTTGTGCATGCTGGATGAGCACTCCAGCACTGAGCTCCCTCCTGAGCCCATCCCTCATGTATGGCCATGGAAGATCATTCACCCAGAGCTCCGTGTTTGAACAGCGATTAGCTGTGAGACCGTTCCTGGAGTCCATGCCTGTGAATCTCAGGTACTGGAAGGTCCGCTTCCATTTCCATAGCACGGAGTAGAAGGGGCTTCGTTGGTGGGCCTCCCACATGGGGACCTCATCTCCCTGTGCCGATCTGGTCCTGACTGAGGGCCCAGAGCTTGGCAGTCCAGTGCAGAGCCCGCAGACCCAAGTCATCTCATGTTTAGCAACATGGCAAGAGAGCATCAAAGAGCGCCATTTTCCCCAGGAAGCGCTTATCATGGAAGAAGGGAAAACCTTTTAGATGAAAATAAGTGTCAGATGTGTAGGAATGAAGGATAACTGGATAGCCCTGTAATAACTGAAATTATGTTGGTTCTAAAAGCTCCGGACTTTGGGAAGAAATTTGTACTTCTCCCTCACAGATGGCAGCCCGTGTTCCCACCGTCTCAGATGGTGGGAGGAAATGACTGTGAGCCACACAATAATGAATGCTCAACAGAAGCCATGTTTGCTTCCATATCAGCAGGGTGTGGTGATATGTTTGCTGTTTCTCCCTTCAAGTTACTCATGTCTTGAGGTTGTCTGGTGTGGCAGGGAGGACTCAGGACTGGTGGGTTCAAGAAACCCTGAATTTGAGTCCTGGATTCATAACTTATTAGCTGTGTGGTTGCAGTATTTAATCATCATTATCTATTTCTGTCCCCATGTGTCTGTCACCTTGTCATGCTGTGGAGGCTTTTGTGTTGCTTTGATGCTGAAAGCTATGCGACTGGTATTTCAGATACTGGCAGAGCCACCTATGGTGGACAGGTTCCAGCTGATCTCCAAGACTAAGACAGACTAGGGAGAAGAACTTGGCACCCCACTTCTGAAACAATTAGCCATTGAAAACCCTATGAATAGCAGAGAAGCACAGTCAAATATAGTGCATGAAAATGAGCCCCCCCAAATTTGAAGGAACTCAAAAGATGACTGGGGAAGAGTTGCCTCCTCCAAGTAGAGTTAGCCTTCATGATGGGAATGGAGTAAAGTACCTAGGACCTCCATTTGCTGATGTGGCATGATTCAAAATGAGAAGGAACAACTGTAAACATCCATTAACGATTGGAACACTGAATGTAGTATGGTTAGATGGAGCCCTGCATATTTTGGACATGTTGTCAGAAGACCCCAATCCCTGGAGAAGGACATTATATTTGGGAGAGTAGCGGGTCAACAAAAAAAGCAAGACCCTCATAGATGAATTGGCGCAGTGGCTGCAACAATGGGCTTGAATATAAAAAAGATCGTGTGCATGGCACAGTGTCAGGGAGTGTTTTGTTCTATTGTACCTAGGGTCCCTATGAGTCAGTCCTGACTTGGCAGCACCTAACAACAAGAACAGCACATTAATTTCCACATCAGGAACATTAGTTTCATGTCTCCCTTAGCTCCCACGGTTGATGTAGAATGTGTGCAGTGTGCATATGGGAAGAATTTCTCCTGTAAATCCGAGTTCTTAAAATGTATGTACAATTGTTCTCATCTCAATTTTCTATGCCATCATAATGGTGAATGTTCTAGAATGTCTCTATTTAATATTGGAACTTATTTGAGACTATGATTTAGAACAACCTCCCGTACAGCTGTCTGTGACATAGAAAACACCAGTCTCCCCTCTGCTCTGTTTTACCTCTCTTCCGCCTTCCTAAATACCCTGCAACTTTGCTCTGAGAGCAGGGTCAACCCTCATCTCTGCCCTGTTTGTCTCTGGAGGTGTGCCTTGGCACCTCTTTAATTCACTTCCCATTATCAGTAGGAACCCATGTCACTACTCTTAGAAATTCTCCAATAATTAGAACCCAACTGAGCGGCTGGAGTTGGGCACTGGACAGAGCACACCCTGTAGGGGCTGCGCTGGGGTTCAGACATCTCCTGTCAGAAAATGGAATGTGCCTTCTACAAATGGTAACAACAATAGCAGACCTAAAAATTTAAGTCTGGTAAGGAAATCAGTGTATTTCTGTTACATGATGGGTTAGGTTCTTTTGGTGGGTTCGTGTGGGAATATACGTGCCATTTATGGATTTGTTTACTTGGGAAAATAGTTTATGAATTTCAAGGACTGAATTTCAAACAAATATTTAGACCTAAACCAGCTTGTAAGTTAAAGCTTTACTTATGAACATGAAAACTTGACTTCTAAATTTAATTGCTAGAAATATTTTATAACTTGTGCATGAGTGTGACTTTGGGCATGGGGCAGCGAGTGAACTCTGTGCTGGGGAGTGGATGGAAAGGGGTGAGTTCTGCCACTGACCTCTGTGACACTAGACAATTATGCAAGCTATTTATGTCTGTGTCTTTATATACAAAATAAAGATGATGACAGTACTCACTTCACTGGGTATTGTTAGTCATGTTTTGTGGAATACAAAGAGAGTTGTTATATTGACAGTGCAATATTAAAATAGCTTTCTAGTTTTTTGAACAGGCAATACTGACTTCTGAGCAAGGACATTTAAGAGTGTGCCAGTTGAGGCTAAAATTCAATGATTACTGAAGACTGAAGTCACCACAAATCATTTACATATGGATAAGGAGGAGTTGACTGACTTGTGGTGTATACATACAATGGAATATTATTCATCCGTGAAAAAGAATGAAATACTAATAGATGCCATAGTACGGATGAATCGTGGAAACATTATGCTAAGTGAAGGAAGCCAGACACAAAAGGCTACTTGTTGAGTCCATTTGTATGATCTGTCCAGAACTTCAAAATTCATAGAAATGGAAAGCAGATTGAAAGTTGTCAGGGACTGAGAGGAGAGAGGAAAGAGAAGGAACTGCTATTGAGCATGGACTTTTGGGGGAAGGGGTAGGTAAAAGTGTTTTGGAACTAGATAGAGATGGTTATCGTGCAACATTGTGAGCATACTAAATGCCACTGAATTTTACATTCCTGTGCATTTCACCTCCCTTAAAAAAATAGTGTTAAAATCCGCTGAAGTCACTGATTGTATAAGAAGCTTTCCTAAACCTTGGTCGTTCGATGGGTTTTATGAAGAAAGGCTGTCCTACTTTGTACTTTTTTCCTGCTGTTTGTAACTCTATCTCAGCACCTTGAGGTCATGTACCTTCAAGAGTCCTCTGGTTCTGATCGAGTCATTTCCTTTGTTCTTTCATTTATTCATATACTCATGTATTCACTGGATGCTAGTATGGCTGATAAGTGGTCTGGGACAGAGGTCAGAAAGCTGGTCCTGCTGTGTGACTTTGACAGGAGCCTTAACCTCTCTGGTTCCTTAACCTCTCTGGTTTTAGGGAGACATCAACTAGGTTGTTTCTTGGGACCTCAGCTTAAAAGTTCTCTACTTAAGAAGTGAGAAATGCATTATTAGGTTTCTTCGAGCTATTCTGCCAGCTAACTTCTCAGATTCTTTTGCTTTGAATTCATTTGTCAAATCTAGCTAGACAGGAGAAATAAATTTCACTTTGAATTAACTTTCTCTTTTTCATTATATTTTAATAATGGGGAGAAAATTCATCTCCATGCCTGTGGTGGAACTTCTTGGACCACAGGGAACATTTCTTTATGTCTTTCAAGATGAAAAAATGTCCAGAGCAGGAAATCCACATATTTCTAAAGTTTGAAAAGCAGCAAAATGATTTTTATCCTTATTTATGATATGTAAAAGAAAAGAGACACTGCCATAACTTAATAGCCCATCAAAGCATTGTATTCAAGGGACATTTAGCATTTCTACAACAAATGGTTATTTTTAGAAGCTTATGTAACCAAACAAAGAATGTGTTCTTGGCTAGGCCCATGAAGACAAGTTATGATCGTGGGAGGGACAGAGGAATCTGAGCTGCTCCTGAGAGACAGAGCCAATGGCACAGGGCATTTTACAGAGCCCTCTTTCTCTTTCGTCTCCATTTTCTGTAACTACAGTAATGCAGTCCATTTTAGGGCCACCGCCATGTTTGAAGTGCTCTTTCATCATTAGCTAATAAACACTCATCAACGATTTTTCCTCCATGCGTTGGGAGCTGGAAGAAAAAGGAAAGTAATCACTCCTGATTTCGTGAGTATTATCCCCTTCTGGGGTTCCCCTCTTATGCTTCTAATGGAAACATAAGAAATAAATTATACTTGCCCATTTGAAAGGACCAAAGACTACCATGTTTTTCCCCCATATTGGACACTGGAAATTTGCATCCGATGTTAACGACCCTCCGTAACGATCCAACCACAGCAACAGGAGGAATAGCTGCCTGCCCTTCCTGAGCATTGTACTGCTCCGTGTCTCCTGAGGACAGTTAGCTGGAAGGGTCCCTGAGGGGTCTTCTGGTGGAGCTGAGCAGGGAGGTGATAATGTCTGAGTAGGAGTCTCCAACGGAGAAGCACCTACTCTGTTTCCTACCATCAAAAAGTAGTGGGTTTGGGAGCCAGGTGTAGTGGTGCGTGCCTGTAATTCCAGCACTGAGGCAGGAAGACTGTTGAGTTCAAGGTCAGTTGGGATATATAGTGAGACTCTGTCTCACAACAGCGACAAAAAAACCTCTGGGTTTGGAATTTTCTATCCATTTGGATTTTGCCTGCTTCTTCCCTACAGCACCTTAGTTCCATTGTGACGATTTTCGAAGTCCCTGTTGTGTTGGATTTCACTTGTTGTTGTTGTTGTTAGGTGCCGTCGAGTCGGCATCCGACTCATAGCGACCCTCATAGGGTTTTCAATGGCTGACTGTTTCGGGATTGCCTTGGGAGTGGATTGCCAGGCCCTTCTCCCATTTTTGCGGTGCTGGGAATTGAACTCGGGACCTCAGAGACTGCAGTGCAGCGCTCTACCCACTGAGCCAAATCCCAGCCCTGGATTTCACTACATTTACCTAAATCTGGCCTGCAGCCATAGCCCTGTGGTATCTGACCCTGTCAGATCTTGGAAGCTAAGCAGGTTTGGGCCTGGTTAGTACTTGGATGGGAGACCGCCTGGGAGCACCACATGCTGTAGGCTTGGGAGAAAGACCTGGCAACCCACTCTCAAAAATCAATCTGCCATTGAAGACCCTATGAACAGCAGAGAAGCACTGACAATAGTGTTTCGCCTGTTGTATGCAGGGTCGCTATGAGTTGGATACTAACTTGACGGCACCTAACAACAATAACAACAACAACAACCTAAATCTGACCTCAGGCTATTTTACCTGCACTTGGGCACTGAGGAAAGGCCATTTGATTCATGGCACGAGCCATGTTTGCCTGGGTTCCTGTTGTCTTGTCATCTACAGTAAAATTCTCCAGCAGAAATAAAATGCAAGCCACAGTGTGAACCACATAGATCATTACACATCTTGTGATAATATTTAAAAATAAAAGCAGTTGAAATTAATTTTAATAGCATATTCTATTTAAACAATATATCCAAAATATTATATGTGTGCTGAAAAATAAAGATGTCACATTGAAGATGAGAGTATACCTGACTCAGACCATGGCAATTTCCATCGCATCACACAGTTGTGAAAGCTGGATGTTGAAGAAGGAAGATAGGAGAAGAATTGATGCTTTTGAATTATGGTGCTGGAGATGAATATTGAATATATGATGAACTGCCAAAAGAACCAACAGATCTGTCCCTGAAGAAGTGCAACCTGAGTCTTTCTTGGAAGCAAGGATGGCTAGACTGCATTTATGTATTTTGGACATGTAGTCAGGAGGACTACATGTAGTCAGGAGGACTGGAGAAGGACATATGTTTAGGAGAGTGGCAGGTCAATGTAAAAAAGGAAAACCCTCCACTAGATGGATTGACACAGTGTCTGCAACAATGGGCTTAGACATAAATAAGGTCATGTACATGGCACAGAATCGGGGATTGTTTCTTTATGCTATACATAGGCTCGCTATGAGTCAGACCCACTGGGATGGCACCTAACAACAACAATCAATATCAAAACTATTAATGAGATAGTTTACATTTGGAGGATAAGTCTATGACTTTTTTTTTTTTTTTTTTTTTTTAAGGTAAGTTCTCACTGTGTAGCCCAGGCTGGCCTGGAACTCACAATTCTCCTGCCTCAGCCTCCCAAGTGTTGGGCTCACAGGCATGTGCCACCATGCCTGGCTTAGTCCATGAACTTGTATAGGTGTCTTATACTTAAAACAAATCTTGATGTAGACTAGCCATGTTTCAGGTCAGCAGCAGCCATATTTCATGTGGCTAGGAACCATCACAGGACTGGGATTTAGCTCAGTTGGTAGAGTGCCGCTCTGCAGTCTCTGAGGTCTCGGCTTCGATTTCCAGCACCACAAAAAATGGAAGAAGGATGTGGCAATCCACTTCCAAGACAACCCCGAAACAATCAGCCATTGAAAACCCTATGAAGGTCTTTATGAGTTGGACACAATGCAATGGCACCTAACAACAAGTAACCATCACATTGGACAACACAGGGCTGTTGTCATGGATAGACAACAGTGTTTTAACAAATATTTTAAAATTCAAAATCCTTTCTGAATTAACTATCACAAAGTCAAACTTTGATGTAAATTATTATTGTTGGGTGTCATTGAGTTGGGTCCGACTCATAGTGACCCTATGTACAACAGAACCAAACACTCCCTGACACTGTGCTATGCCTGGTTCTATTGTCAGTGCTTCTCTGCTATTCATAGGGTTTTCAATGGCTGGTTGTGTTTTGGGAGTGAGTTACCAGGTACTTCTCCCAAGCCTACAGCACCTGGTGTGCCCAGGTAGTCTCCCATCCACGTACTAACCAGGCCGACCCTGCTTAGCTCCCGGGATTATGTGGGATTGGGTGCCAGGCTGCTCTGGCTGCAGACCTGATGTGAAGTACTGTCAGCTTTCTCACGGAGCTTTCTCCTCATGAAGAACTGTTGTCCCCCCTTCTCCACAGATTTACTTTTTGCTGTTCAGTTACCTGTGGTGAATGTGGTCTGGAAATATTAAATGAAACATTCCAGAAATAATTTGTAAGTTCTGTGCTGTGCTGAGCAGTGTCACGAACTATCTCACTGTCCCAGTTTGTCCTGCCTCGGATGTGAATCATCCCTTTGTCCAGTGTATCTGTGCGGTATACACTACCTGTCCATTAGTCTCTTAGTAGGCATCTGAGTTATAAAATTGACCATAAAGATGTTGCAGCGCTAGGCAGAGTTTGGTACTCTCTGGTTTCAGGCAGGCACTTGAGATCTTGGAATGTCTCCCCATGGGTAAGGGGGACCCTTAATTATCTTCTGTTTATCAGGAATAAGGGAATATTTATAGGTTGCACCATTTACTAACAAGGAAAGGACGAATATATTATTCTCAAACCCACTGTTCATTCTGGTGGTCACTCTTAGGACTGCAATTAACTGTAGCATGACTGAGTTGTAAGCCTTCCTGTGCTTTATGCTTTGCTATACCTTGATCTCTGATCTACCTAAGAACCAAGAAATGATGAAAATCTTGATCTTAGATAGTGGTGATGATTGGACCATGTTTGATTTGAGCCTAATCCTAAGTGGCTGCACGTTAAATTGTTCCCACACATTCTTTGTCTTTGGTCCCACCCTCCTCCATAACAACACTTCCTGTTGACATTTATGTGGTGGCCTCAGCATGGAGAAAAAGCACCCTTTTTATATTTGCATCTCTTCACCTCAGCTCAGCTAAAGGAGGTCTAAAGGGCAGCATTAACCGAAAGAGCCAGAGGCACCAAGATGGTGCGAACAGCCCCCAATGGCTGAGCATCCCATTCCTGGGTGAAGGATCTCATTCTGTTGGAGAGCAATGTCACAAATAGTTGGCTGTCTGTCATTCTATCAACTGGAACTTTGGTTACTGGCACTGCCACACCTTTGTAGGGAAATGACAGTTAGTGTTGATAATCATTTGTCTTTGAACATCAGTCATAAACAGAGCACCGTGGTGGATGCTGTGAGAGTTACAGGAAGGTTGTACTGTCTTCCCTACCTGGAAGGAGCTTAGTGTGATGGTAAAGGCAGGAACAGTCCACCCTTGGGGTGGAGGGATGACTGTGCTAAAATAGAGGCATCACGAGGAGACTCAGATGACCCTGAGGTACTGTGAGATGCAGTGAGCAAATATTTACCCAGGAGACTGAGTAGGTACTGAAGGCAGTTACGGTGAGAGCATGGGGTCCCTTCGGGAGGACCTGCTCCTCATGGACTGTGAAAGGCTGTTGTTGTTGGGTGTGCAGAGCTATGATAGAATGAAAAATTAGACCAGACTACAGACGCACAGAAGAAGAGCAGACTCTGGTCCCAGGCCCATATGGGGACTGATCTCAGAGGGGCAGGTTTTCAAAGGTGTTGTTCACTGGCAGGAAGGGAAGAGGGAGGTAGCCTAGAGAGGAAGAGGAGCCATGAAGTCAAAGGTGGCGCTCCCGCTGCCAGGTCCTGGAGAGAATCACATCCGGGCAAGCTGCATTCTTCTAGAATCATCTGACTGACTGAAGATTCTTGACCCACTTAGGCTGCCCACATGGTGCTTTTGTAGCTTGCCGATGCCCAGAAAGTTATGGTGAGTTAGGAGGCATGGATAAAGTTTCTGTTATTTAAAGACTGCCACATTGGCGACTGTTTTAGTTTAATTGCTCTCATAGAGAGATGCCAGGTTGTGGGGGTGGAAAGCTAGGACTTCCGGAGCCAGGCTTCCAGCCTTGAACCCCAACTCTACCGTTTCAGCCTTTGTGAAATTTAGTCCCTCTCTACCTGAGTGTGTTTGTAAGTGAAGAATCAGAAGGATGCAATCTGGAAGACTCTAATGGTTGGCAGTGCCAAAGAACTTGCTGTGTCACTGGAAGGTGACCAGGCATTTTTGTCTTTCTTACTCCCATTCCCCTCCCTTCCCTCCCTCCCCTCCCTTCCCTTCCCTCCTCTCCTCTCCCTTCCCTTCCCTCCTCTCCTCTCTCCTCTCCCTTCTCTCCTTTCCCTTCTTTCTTTGTGTGTCTCTCTTTCTTTTTCTTTCTTTCTTTCTTTCACTTCCTTCCTCCCTTCTTCCCTTCCTCCATCCTTTCCCTTCCCTTCCCTTCCCTTTTCTTTTCTTTTCTTTTTCAGTAGTCAGGGGTTGAACATACTTTGCAAGTACTCTAGCATTGGGCTGCACCTCCAGCCCATTTTTAATTTTTGAGTCAGGATCTCACTAAGTTATGAAGGCTGCCACTGGCCTTGAACTGGCAATCCTCCTGTGTCTGTCTCTGCCTCTGCCTCCCAAGTTGCTGAGATTATGGGCATGTACCATGCCTAGCTCACTCCTTCCTTCCGTCCTTTCTTCCTTCCTTTCTTTCTCTCTTTCTTTCTGTTGGGAGTGAATTTTCTTACTAACTAGTTGGAAATTAGTCATTTTTACTCACTGGCATGAATGCAAATAGCACGGGACATCCTTGTGGTAGGATTATATTGGACTTTTATTTAGTGCACACTGAAAACATGTATGATTATTCTAAATATATAAATTATCCACTGGCATATTAAACATCCAGAAAAGCAGATCTCTTCTATAAAGAATATGTGAAGCTGCGAACATCAATATCAGCTCATATAGTATGAAAATAACACTTCTGTAAGTGAAATCAAAGTGTTCTTGTATTGCGAGATTGGTTTGCATTCATGTAAAGATTGTAAAGAAAAATTTCAAGCAGGTACAGACATAAAAAGAACAGTATAGTGATTCCTCATATGTTGTTGTTGTTAGGTGCCATCGAGTTGGTATACGCCTCATAGTGACCCTGTGTATGACAGATGAAACACTATTGTGCTTCTCTGCTATCCATAGGGTTTTCAATGGCAGATTGGTGTTTGGGAGTGGGTTGCCAGGTCCTTCTCCTGATTCCTCATACAGGCATCATTTAGGTTTTATTAACATTTTGACATATTATTTTATTTTTGCAAGGAAGTATTTTAGTGCAAGTGCCTGCCATTTTTGACCCTTAACTATTTGATTAAAATCTAAAGCTCATTTTCTCATGCGATCACAACATTATTCCACCTCACAATACTTTCTTTGATTTGTCAGATCAATATTCAGGTTTACCATGTCTCCCCCAAGTAGCTTTTCCAGTTAGAATACTGGAGTCAGGAACAGTTGAGGCGCACATATTACATTTGGATCAAGATTCTATTGCCTCTTTCCTGCTAGGATGGTCCGTGTCTCTATTTGAGTTTGAGAGCATTTTATTGTGTAGTGGGCTCTACACTAGAGACCTAGTGAAGCTCTGGACAGCCCTCATGTTGGGTAGTTGTCTCATATACCTCAGGTAGAGAGTGATAGCATTGTCAACAAAGATGAATGGTAGTGGTGTCCCAGCCAGCTTTAGTAATGGCAACTAGCAGTAGCCTAGGCACTGCCAAGGCACTAAAAGAGACGCTGAAGGCACAGAAGTGAGCAAGGCGTGATCTCTGCACTCACAAGTCAGGCAGGGACAGATATGACATCTGACTAATCAAGGTGTTTGAGATGCTCTGGGAACAGAAACAATGTAACTTATTCTTAGAGGAGAAGGTGGAGCTGGAGCATCTCTCTGGTCTCCAAATCCTTTTTTTTTTTTTTTTTTTTCGGTACTGGGAGTTGAACCCAGGGCCTTGTGAATGCCTGCTCTGCAAGTGCTGGACCACTGAGCTGCACCCTCAGCCCATTTTTTTACTTTTTGAGACAGGGTCTCGCTAAGTTAGGCAGGCTGCCTCTGGTCTCAAACTTGCGATCCTCCTGCCTCTGCCTCCCAAGCCTCTGGGGTTACAGGCATGAGCCACTGCGCCCGGCTCAAAATCCTTTTTGAAACAGAGTTTGCAATTTGGATGAAGAAAGACTCTGAGATGCTTCCAGGGCAGGTTGGGTGGCCACGGGTTCAGGAAAAGATGAAATGACCTGAGACTCCATAGACAAGGTATAGGAAGCCCCGAGGCCTGACTGACGGATCTTGCAGGCTTCTGCTGTAGGTGCAGAGCTTGAGCCCCCGAGGGGCGGGGAGCAGAAGGGCAGCCGGTTCCAGGGACCAGCTGGAGCACCGGGCTGCAGAGTCATGCCGTGGCTTTCTTTGGCTCTGCTGGAACTCAGCTGAGAATGTTGTTACTTTTATAGCCCATGTGGAAAGGTGCTGGGTGATTAGAGATGGGAGATTCTGGTTCTGCCCTCCATCTCTAACACCCTCTCCTTAGTGACATACTGTCTGACAACTCATTCCTCAGGGAGGATAAGGTATGTTGGCCTCCACAGGACACCAAGCCTGGACAGCGTTCTGAAGGAAACATGTATACAACAATGTCCCCAACAAGCCCTCTCTAGGTCTTTACGTTGTTGTTGTTGTTGGGTGCCATCGAGTCGGTATCCAACTCATAGCGACCCTCATAGGGTTTTCAATGGCTGACTGTTTCGGGATTGCCTTGGGAGTGGATTGCCAGGCGCTTCTCCCTTTTTTGTGGTGCTGGGAATTGAATTCGGGCCTCAGAGACTGCAGTGCAGCGCTCTACTGACTGAGCTAAATCCCAACCATGTCTTTACGTTAGATATATTCTTTTTAATGCCTGATTTGGAAGGAGATCCTGATAGTAATGAATTATGGAGAAAAAGAGGAAGTTTTGTTCCCTGGAATACGTGTATTAGAGAGAGGATATTTCCAACACTAGGGGTGCCCAAAGAATGTGGGGAGCCGGTTGTGCAGTGGGATGTAGACATAGAAAGACCAGGCTCAAATCCCTTGGTCTTCATTTACTGGATGTTGTTGTTGTTAGGTGCCATTGAGTAGTGTCCAACTCATGTTGTTGTTGTTGTTAGGTGCTGTCGAGTCGGCATCCAACTCAGCGACCCTCATAGGATTTTCAATGGCTGATTGTTTTCGGGATTGTTTTGGGAGTGGACTGCCACATCCTTCTCCCATGTTTGAGGTCCTGAGGATTGAACCAGTTCCTCAGAAAGTGCAGAGCAGCGCTTTGCCAACTGAGCTAAACCCCTGTCCCCATCTCTTACAGATACTGGGTTGTTAGGTGCCGTCAAGTCAGTGTCTGACTCATAGCAACCCTGTGTATAACAGATGAAACACTATTGTCCTGCTTCTCTGCTATTCATAGGGTTTTCAATGGTTGATTGCTTTTTGGGAGTGGGTTGCCAGGTCCTTCTCCCAAGCTGACAGCACTTGGTGTTCCCAGGTGGTCTCCCATCCAAATACTAACCAGGTCTGACCCTGCTTAGCTTCCGAGATCTGATGAGATCAGATGCCACAGTGGTATGTCTGCATAGGAAAGGAATAATAACTATTGCCAGCATGAGGACGAGGAAACCTGTCTGAATTCTTTGAAAGAACACATAGGTATGGGAGGACTGTGTGGACTGGAGGAGGGTCAGCTAAAAGTCTTTGAAATCCAGAGTGATTCAAGACCTTTTACTTATTTATTTTCATGAAGAAGAATGATGAGAATGCTGAAGAATTTTTAAAATGATGTAAATTGTTCTCAGTCACTGTTAATGTTGTAGAAAGAGTAAAATTAACCTTACAAACATTGAGCTAGGCTGAATTCAGTGGCAGTGTTAATGAGGAAAGCCTCTGCTTCTATAGAAAATAGGGTTATAGTAGTGAAAGAGTGGCTTATTGAATGCCGATATGAATTGGATAGATCACTGTCTCCTCTATGAAATGGAGAGGGAGCGAATGTGTAACCACAAAGAATATTGATTATTTGCACAGAAATCATGGCTCAAATGCTGGTGAGAGAAAGGAAGGGAAAGATTAGGCTCTTTGACCCTCATTGAACTGGAAGTCAGGGAACTTTAGGAGAGTATGATAGGAACATTCTAGGAGCACAGGAAGGTTTGAAAACATAGCTACAATCTTCTGCAGCTCTGTAGTACTTAAAACTGAGCTGGGGCTGGGCGCCATGGCATATGCCTATAATCCCAGTGACTTGGGAAGCTGAGGCAGGAGGGTTGCAAGTTCAAGGCAAGAGGCAGCCTGTGGACCTTAGTGAGACTCTGTCTCAAAATAACAAATAAAAATGGTGCTGGGGTTGCCATTTAGTGGTAGAGCACTTGTCTAGAATGCATGTGGCCCCGAGTTCAACTCTCAGGTACTGAAAAAGGAAAAACAAAACAAAACAACAACAACAAAAAAAAAACTGAGCACGAGAAGTCATTATGTTTTTGTTAACATTTTGTGTGCTCAATCTTATGACACATTATAATACATGACAGTGTATAACTTACATGATGCCAGCTCCTTTCTATGTTCTAGGTATTTCTGAATAGCCATTAGCGAGTGGGCATGGGTTCGTGTATTCAAGTGAATGCTTCTAGAACCTCCAATTGAAGGCCATTGAATCAGCAGGCGAAGGAGGGGAGTAAAAAAGTATATACATGAAGTGGTGAAATTCAGAGTAAAAAAGAATTGCTTTCAAAGTCACATGTAATATGCGCTGTGTTTATTAGTAAGGAAACTATCAAAATGAAGATCAATGTAACGTTAAATGCCCTATGACTACACATCTCCACTATAAAATTGACCATTTCAATTGTTTAGTATCATCTATGTTTTTCCTCTTGCATTGTATGTATTGAACATCTGCATCATGGAGTGCTGTGTGTATGTGAAAGAGTACATGTCATCAGCAAATGTCACAGTGAGACCAAGCAAGGTAAAAACTGGCCAGTAGCCAGGGGATTGGTAAAGACTAAGGCATCAGCGACAAGAACAGGTTCGGATGAATGGGAAGAGAAATTGCTCAAGTCGCTTTTGGTGTGTCTCCCTTCTGGCAGTGTGACTGTCACAGATATGCTCAGACTTTGTAAGGATTCCAAGGTGTTAGCACTGAGTTTATCCAGAGAGGCAGAGCTATGAATGGGGTGTGAATTGTTCCAGGACTCAGACACTGTCTTTAGATGACATTTGCACATGAGTAACAAGGTGCCCTTAAGACATGATCTTAGGACTTTCTCAAGTTGGTAGAATAATAAACTCCATGAGGGCAACATTGTTCTTTCTTGGTCAAAATGGCATCTCTTGTCTTTCCCATTGTGCCTGAAACACAGTAGGATTTCAGTAGATAAAAATCTTTGCAAATGTTGTAGAAATGCTTTCCCTGAAATACAAAATCCTTTTGACATTTGTGCATATATCATAAAACTCTGAGCCTATTAAATTCTGAAAACCTGGAAATGAGCAATTTTAAGATCATCACATTCTTTCCAATAGATAATCACAGGAATACCTGTCTCTATTCATTTCTGTCCACTTTTGGCTCTCTCATCTTTGTTATCTAGTTTAGAAAACAAAGCTGAGAGAGGCGACATGAATTGACAGTTGTACTTTGCAGGGACCTTAAAAGTCAGTATATGATCAAAGAAATATATCCTTCTTTCTGGGGACTGCCTGTAATTTTTTTTCCTGGAAAATTCTCCCTGTGTTTTGCAATTTTTCTTCTTCCTCGGAGGATTCTTTAAGTTCTATCTGTCATCCACTTGCTGAAATGCACCCCATTTGGGAATGAAGAATTTTTTGGCATAGCTGGGAGTTTTTAATGGAAACACAGAGGAGATGTCTCTGACATCTATAATACCTTCAATATGTTTCCACGATTTGAACGATCTCTGCTGCATTACTGGAGATTCAGAATGACAGATGGGCCAGGGAGAAAGAGGTACATTCCCCAAGGGAGGATTTCTTTAGAAATCGGCACTCCTTCCAAGGTGCTTTGAGCTATTCTTAGCAATTGGGGCTCAACACATCCACCCCCAACAGAAGTAGATTTCTGCCAAAAGGCTGCTTGAGGAAGCTTCGTTGCTTGGCATTTCGCTCCAAACAAGAGTTAAGACAGGCAATGTAGTCTTAGGTGCAAAGAAATCTAGAGCCCGTAGGACAAGTTCATTTTAGCTGCATGACTGCGGTCCCTTGACTTCTTTGGGCCTGTACTGCTTCACACTGAGAGTGAAACATCATTTCTGTTCAATTCCAAATTCGGAAATAATTTGTGAGAACATTTTTAGGTAGCGATGGAGATTATGAAAGTTTCAATGTTTCTTGCAACTATCTTTTTATATACCTCCAGTGTGGAAATAATTAGAAAGATTTTTTTCCCTCTTTCTTATTTTCCACAAACCTAATCTAATTGTTTGATGATTCAGAATTTCCTCAAATATAATCACACATTCCAGGAGAATGCAGAATTTTATTTCAGAGTGAACAGTTAGAGGATCTGATCATATATTATGGGATTAAGTTACATGCACACGACCTCAATGAAAATATCCATCAGTGCTGTCCTTGGCTGGGATTTAGCTCAGTTGGTAGAGCACCGCTCTGCAGTCTCTGAGGTCCCGGGTTTGATTCTCAGCACCACAAAAATGGGAGAAGAATGTGGCAACCCAGAGGCAATCTCAAAACAGCCATTGAAAACCCTGTAAGGGTTGCTATGAGTCCGACACAACTTGACAGCACCTAACAACAACCAACAACAGCTGGCCTTAGTTGACATGGAATGAACAGTGTTTCACTGTATAGTCACTCTGAGAGTATCTTTCTCCTTTTCTTGTTTTATTTTTCTTTTTATTACCCTGTCTGACCAATGCATATCAGATATGAACCTATGGATCATTTCATACGCTTCTTCCTTAGCCGTGCTCTGTGAGCATGGGCTGTGTATCAGAATCTTCTTTTTCTCTAATCATGTTTTGGACTTGCACATACTAGTTGCCTGTGGATTCCATGCACATATGTTGTGCTGGAGAGCCTTGTGTTTTTTCTGTATGTTTTTCCACCCGGGGTGGTGGTTGTTAGTGCCATCAAGTCATGTCCAACTCATAGCAACCCTCATAGGGTTTTCAGTGGCTGATTGTTTCAGGATTACCTCAGGAGTGGATTGCCACATTCTTCTCCCATTTTTGTGATGCTGGGCATCGAACTTGGGATCTCAGAGACCACACAGCCACGCTCTACCAACTGAGCTAAATCCCAGCCCTCTACCTGGGGTATGTGGTGGTTATTGTAGCAAGGTAAATAAGATGCCACATAAAGACATATTCAGGTCAAACCCAAAATATATTCCCAGATTTACAGCTTCTTCAAGTAAGAGAGTAAAGAGGTCTTTGGAGCTGATACCTTAATTATTTTGCAGATGATCCAAGTGAGACTTAGAGAAGTCAAGTGCTGGGCTATAGAGAGACTGCTCACCAGGGGCCACAAGTGCCTTTGGAAAGGAAGAGCAGGAAAGAAACCGTAGCATGTCTTCCTGGGTTAATTTCAAATACTTCCTGAAAATACCCGGGACCATTGAAAGTGCAGAAAATTAAACATGTGATCTTGGTTTCTTTGGACTAATGAAAACATTCATTGAATTTGGAAAATACCATTCTACTGTAGATTGCAAATCAGAAAACATCTGTCTGTAACAGGCACCTTTAATAGATGTTCATGTTTGTTTTGAAAAGGTAGAGTAGGATGATTGTAAATACATTTTTTTTTGTGCGTTCTTAACACACCTGCCGTACCCATCACTCCAATCACTTGCTGCATAGCTTCTCTGCTTCTGGCTCCTGAATCTGGCTCGAGGTTCATTGCAAACACAGCCTCATGGCTTCTTTTCCGGCTCTGATCTCAGCTCACCTCCCCATGCTTGGCTTGGCAGCCTCAAATTTTGTTCTGCCCGTGGTTCTTGGATTTGGTGTTTGGCTTTGGTTTCCATGGTGTCTGGATGTTAATCTCTTTAATAGAGGGGGAAACAAGAGCTCAGTGAGACAATGGTAAGTGGGAGATGGCAGGTGCGGGCAGCAGCTCTTGGAAGATGGGACTTTGATCACGCCATTCAGCCCAGCGTAACAATGATGAGATGGGACGACAAACGGAGGCTCCTCTGTGTCAGGGACCAGTGAGTGCATTCTGTCCTCCACCAATACCAATGAGGTGCATGTGCTTTTCATTCAGGGCACACTCTACCACATGTAGACAATGCTGCATCTGAAGAGCCTCAGCTACTCACCATCCCTCAGCCGTTGACTAAATCCTCCCTGCCCCTCACCCCATGGCCCACACCTGGGATGCACACTTTCCTCCTGAGGAATCACAGTATTCACTTTCTACAACCTGAGTTTTGCTCCTGGCTGTATCTTGGTTCCTTCTCTTTCATTTGATTACTAAGATTTTAGGTAGTTGTCTCTTACTTCTAGAAACCTCTTCCACTACATCTCCTCCTGCTCAGGCCATACTTCTCTACACTCCTTTTGGGTAGATTGAGAAATGTGTGTAAATTGTTCCTTAAAATGAAGACTGCACATACTCTTTAGAGCTGTGTGTGTGTGTGTGCACATGCATGCATTCGTGCAAGCTTCATGCACTTCAACACAGCTCCAGAATAGGTGAGCCCCAGAGCTCCTGATTCATGGGAAGTAGGGATAGAAAATGCAGAATTAGGGAGTGGACAGAGCCCTGGGCAAGGGTCAAGAGACCTCAGTTCTAGATCTGGCTCTGCTAACAGCCATTGTTATGTGACAAAGGGACAAGTCACAGATTCAATAGCTACAAAACTAAGTTGAAACATTTGACCACTAAAATCTTTCAGATTATGTTTATGTGAGATAGATCAATTTACCATGGAGTAGTGTATTGGGAGAAGGACCTGGCAACCCATTCCCAAAAATCAATCTGCTATTGAAAACCCTATGAATAGCAGAGAAGCACTGACAACAGTGTTTCGCCTGTTGTGCGTAGGGTCGCTATGAGTTGGATACCAACTTAATGGCACCTAATAACAACAACAATGTATAGAAATTTGTTACAGAAATAGATCAGATAGCTCATTTATTGATGGGAACAGTTTTGGGATATCTTCAGACTGGTTCAATTTGAAGGGATTGTACTGTTTGTAGTTCATGAGTGAAGGGAAAGAAAATCCCCAGAGGAAATATATTGTGAACTATTATTTTCGATATTCTGCCTTCCTCTGCCAGATATTCCTGACATGACTTTTTGAGAAAACATTCTTCTTGTACCATTTGACTGGCATGGGCTATGTTTTGTTTAAGATATTTTACTCTTCTAACAGAAACCAATTAACTATCATAGTTTACCTTTCTAAGAGTATCCAAATATATGGTTGGCTGCCAGCCAGTTTGCCAAGTCCTAGAGGAGAATAGCTATTGTCTCCAAATGGTCTTGTTTTAAAGATTCACTAGTCAATTCTGGCACCACTTGTAATGCAAAAGGTATTTACATTGCTTGGAAAAAGGTCATATGTTAGCTGCACCAAGTAGACCAAGTAATTTTATTTTTCCATTCTACAGCTCTTTGTTGATATAGATGACCAAAACATTGAATACCCTTTCACTATTTTTACAGGGTTTTGATATCTGACTTGCTGGTGTTCCCGGGCAGTCTCCCATCTAGGTACTAATCAGGCCCAAACCTGCTTAGTTTCTGAGATCTGATGGTATTTGATGCCACAGTGCTATAGCTGCAGGCGGAGATGAATAATAGGAAATT
The DNA here is from genome assembly GCA_007922755.1 of Pedetes capensis. Lineage (NCBI taxonomy): Eukaryota > Metazoa > Chordata > Mammalia > Rodentia > Pedetidae > Pedetes > Pedetes capensis. Next base: position 98,414 of record VMDO01004505.1, on the reverse strand, counting down.
CTGTTTAGTTAAAGACTTTGAATATTATAGATTAGGAGACAACAGTATCTTAGTATATTTAGATTTCTCTTCTGTTAAAAAAAAAAAAAAATGACCTCCATGTTTAAGAGGAAAATGTTCTTTCAATAACTTCAATGAGAGCATGAATTTTTTCATCTTAAAAAGCTCATTCAAATTGGCATATTAATGATTTATGAACAAATGAAGGAATAATATAAAGCTAACATTTCTTTTGAACTGTACAAAGTTGTGAGAAGCTTAGAAAAAGGATTTGGTTCAAGATAAATGTTTGTTGGACTGATTTATTGAGCCCTTCTAAATGCTTTTGGATAAAAACATTCAGATCCAGACTAAGTTTTTTATGTCACTAAGCTTTCTAGGCCGACAGCTGTAGCCCTGTGGCTTCTGATACTGTCAGATCTTGGAAGCTAAGCAGGGTCGGGCCTGGTTAGTACTTGGATGGGAGACTGCCTGGGAACACCAGGTGCTGTAGGCTTGGGAGACAGACCGGCAACCCACTCGCAAAAATCAATCTGGCATTGAAAACTCTATGATCAGCAGAGAAGCACTGACAATAGTGTTTCTCCTGTCATACACAGGGTCGCTATGAGTCAAATACTGACTCAGGGGCACCTAACAACAACAACAAAAACTACAACAAGCTTTCTAGAATTGGCTTTGAAATTTGAATGACCATAGGTTTAAGCCAGATTTCTAGCACTTATTGATTCCAGTTTGCTACATCTTCAGTCTAAGAAAGCATGGTGATCAGTTCAGCATCCCAGCACCCTAGCATAAAAAGGAAGAACTGCATAGATGATCTTCTGTCTTTGGAGTCCATCTTCATTCTATCATGATTCCATCAATGTATTGACACTGGGCTACAGGTCACGGCCACAGTGATAAAGAAGAGACACAGTGCATGGACAGGGGCTGGGCAAGAAAGCTGACTTATTTTTAGGCAGTATTATTATCAGAGACCAAGAGGACAGTTTTACAAAACAGATTTTCCTTGATTAACCATGGAATTATGTACCAATGAGTCCATCAGAAGCTGGAAATATCATAAGTTGAAACTGCATCACATATACTTAGCCCACTGAACATCCTTGCTTAGCAACACAGTGCTCTGCAGAGAATTGATGGTTAGCCTTTTTGATCATGTGGTTGATTGGGAGCTACTAATAGTTGCCTCTGCCCAGCATCATGAAAGTATCTCCCTGCATATTCCTAGCCTGGGAAAGATCAAAATTCAAAGTTCGGAGTATGGTTTCTTGCCATGTATATTGCTTTAGGACCATCAGGAAGTCGAAAAATCTCAAGTCAAGCCATCATAAGTCAGGAAACCATCCACAGATGGAGCCAGCTGGCCAGGAAGGGGCAGTGAAGATGAGCTGGGGGAAGAACTGAGCCCAGAAGGATGGGTAGGGGCTTCAGGTGAAGGGGGGAAATAGGAAGACCTGGTTTAAGCAGAGGGATCAGTAGCAGGGAAGACCTTTAAATGCCAGGGGCAGAGATCAAGTGCAGGATATGTTACCTCAGCCTCTCTTGGTCATCAGGAGAGAAAGTATCAGGAAGCTCTGGGTGTGGGCACCTCTGCCCGCCATTGCACAATGATGGCTTGGCAATCATGCATGTCTTGTACCTTCACCTTAAAGATGTTTTCCTAGCCTGTTAGCCCAGTTAATTCTCACAGGAAACCTGTGACATGGACAGTATTTTCTTATTTTTAAGAAATAAGGCCCAGAGACATGACTCCCCCAATGTGACATCGTGAGTGACTGCCACAGCTGTCTTGGAGGAATTTCCTTCCTCCTTTCCCTGCCTCCTCCTCTCTACCATCTTCTTCTCTATCTTCCTCTTCACAGTGATAGCTGTCAATCCCAGAGCCCCTACCATAGGTGAACTCCCTGTGAGGCGCTGGTCAGACATGATGTCATTTATCCTTGGAACCATCAGGTCCATTGATAGAGAAAAGGACCCTTGTTTCTGCTTGATCTTGTCTCCTTTCCTGTGCATTGCTGAGCTCAACCCTCTTGTACCCGCCATGACAGCTGGCCAGGATTGCTTTTGTGGAGAGAAGAAACATCATTTAATGATAGCTCCTTTTATGTTAAGACTGCTGAAGCAGGGCATGGTGGTACATGCCTGTAATCCCAGTGGCTTGAGAGGTGGAGGCAGGAGGATCGCAAGTTCAAGACCAGAGGCAGTCTGTGTAATTTAGCAAGATGCTGTCTCAAAAAAAAAAAAAAAAAGCAAAAAAGCAAAAAAAAAGGGGGGATGCTGGGGTGCAGCTCAGTGGTCTAGCACTTGCGGGGCATGGAAGCGCAAGGCCCTGGGTTCAACCCCCCAGTACGGAAAAAACAAACAAACGGTGTATCTTCTGATTGCTGTGAATTGTATCACTGGTGAGGTTTTCCTCTTTCATTGGCTCCAAGCCCATCTCATGCTAAGATTGTTATCTCCCTCGCACTTCCTATGAATGTAGATGTCTTTATAGTATTTGTTAAGCGTTTATGGATTAACTCCATTCCTGACTCCACTTTATGGTGTTATCCATATTTTTCTTCTTTCTTTTTTTCCCTTATATCTAGTTTGTCTTATCCTTTCTGGAATAAGGCAAGATATAAATAATTAAAGTGTTATTAAATTGCTTGGGCCTAGCGTGGAATTGGAGAGGTTTGCTTTGCTTTTCTCTGCTGCTGAGGGGTTAACAGGGTGGCTTGCCCATGTGCTGGTGCTCACTCAGTCTTCCCTAGGACCCTCCAGTCCAGGCTGGAGGATGACCAGGGAACATAGGTCAAGTGTGCCTTGTAGGCCTCTGAAATCTTTGCCAACAACCTTGGTCTAATCATCCTGTGTTTCTGTCCTCTTGCGCTCACTCTTCAGTCATTCTGCAGGCTTATCTTGCTTCATCTTCCTAAATCCCAACAGCTTCTTTTTTCTTAGGCACAGAAGCTCAGAGAAGTTCTGAAAGCCCTGGAATACTGGGTTCTTGCTTCCCAGAATGATGCACAGGCAACGCACTGTGATTTGGCGTCATGAGATTATATTTAGTAAATGACTCTACAAATTGAACATCAAAAAATGGGGCAACCTCTTGTAGAAAATAAGAAATTCCTTACATTTCTTGCAGATATTAAATCTGTCAGATAAGAGTATCAAGCTTGTTGCAAAGGGTAGTTTGGTATCAAGAGCGTAGGGTCCAGAGACACACTTAACTCTGTCACTAACTTTGTGAATTTCAGGCCAATGACTTCACTGTGCTATTTTCTATCCTTACTGATTGAAAGGGAGCATTAGCTCCTCCTCAGAAATGACAGGATTAAAAGGATGACATATAGAGTTGTTTGGTAGAATGTCTGATCATCAATATATACTAGTTATTATTATTAACCTACCTTCTGTTGATGATGTTGCTAGGTGCTGTCGAGTAGGGCCCAATTCACAGTGACCCTGTGTACAACAGAATGAAACACTCCCCAATTCTATGCCAGGCACCCGATCTTTTTTATGTTTAAGCCCATGGTTGGAGTCACTGTGTCAATCCATCTAGTGGAGGGTCTTCCTTTTTTTCGTTGACCTGCCACTCTCCCAAACATGATGTCCTTCTCCAGGGATTGGTCCCTCCTGACTACATGTCCAAATATGTAAGATGCAGTGTAGCCATCTTTGCTTCCAAGGAACACTCTGGTTGCACTTTTCCCAGGACAAATCTGTTGGTTCTTTTGGCAGTCCATGGTATATTCAATATTTGTCTCCAGCACCATAATTCAATAGCATCAGTTCTTCTGTCTCTCTCAATCAATGTCTGCCTTTAAGCTATTATACAGAGAATACCTTCTCCTTGTTCTCTGTATATTAGCTTAGTTGGTACAGTTTCTGGAAAGATGATTAATTGAGGTAATAATAACTATCGTACCTACTGTGGAGTGACCCTGTGTGTAGAGTTCCAGCGTCATCCCCACATTCTTTCCTGTAAACTTATCATTCACAAGAGTTTACTTCCCTTCAGTTTTCTTGATTCTTCTTCCGTTTTCTCTAAATACTTCTCTCTATTGATGACCTTATATATAACTTCCTTGTTTCCTGCTGGTCCCTCCCCTGCTAAAATGTACAGTATGGGAGGCAGGTGTGTATACGTGTACCTTTGTTGGGGTGTGCACTTTATTCACACTACAGTAATCCTGAACATTGTCCGGCATGCGGTTGTCACGCAAAACTATACTGAGGCAATGAATGGTCTTCAAACATCATCAAAATTTCATGGATATGAGTCTTGATGGTACTTGAAAAAGAAAGGGTACTTGTTTGGCTGAGGGCAGAAGCTCGTTCCAAGGAAGAGGGTGCTTGAAAGGTCTAGGGAAGACATGGTGACCTGACTCTGTAAAGTGCTTGCTCGCTCAGAATTGTGCAATAAAATAATACTAGCCTTTTGTTACCAGCAAATGGAGTGCCCCCTGAGAGCTAGGGAGAGACCACATAGGAAAAGCCTAACAGGCCTTCAGAACACTGTCCCTTTTTCTGTTGGAAAACAGGATATTTTGGCAGGAGAAAGAAACGTGTCTCTTAGTTAGAATTTACAGACATCAAGTGTTTTTCTTGTGAAGTCTCTATTCTAATGACCCATCTGGGGTCATGGAAGTTGACCATTTTGCACCTAAATACCATGTTAACTAGGCTGATGTGGTGGCACATGCCTGTAATCCCAGCAACTTGGTAGGCAGAGGCAGGAGGATTGCATGTTTGAGGCAAGAGGCAGCCTGTGTAGCTAAGTGAGACCCTGATGCCAAAGAAAGAAGAAGGAAGGAAAGAAGACAGGAAGGACAGATGGACTGTGGGTGCACCCCATGGTAGAGCACTTGCAAGGTATGTGCAAGGTCCTGGGTTCAATCCTCAAGTACTGCAAAAACCAAACCAACCAACCAAAACACAGTAACTAAAAACAATCTAAGTATTCATGGACAGAAGAATTCTTTTTTTGTTTTGTTTTTGTGGTACTGGGGGTTGAACCCAGGGCCTCGTGCCTGCATGCTTTGCAATTGCTGGGCCACTGAGCTGCGCCCCAGCCCCCCCCCCTTTTTTTTTTTTTTTTTTACTTTTTGAGACAGGGTCTTGCTAAGTTACGCAGACTGCCTCTGGTCTCAAACTTTCGATCTTTCTGCCTCCGCCTCCCTATCATCTGGGATTACTGGCGTGCGCCACTGTGCCTGGCGCCGACAGAACAATTCTAAGATGTATTTGGCTCAACAAATGCTCACACTGTGCATACTATATGTGAAAGATTCTGCAAGGCTGGGCAGGGGCACCAACATAGAGCTCTGTGCCTCTCCTTTAGGAGGAAGCCACCAAGGAGGGCACTTGAACCCAACTCCCAGAGACAAAGACAAGCAGCAAACTTGCTTTCTTGTCTCTCTGCTTTGTGGACATTTTTATCCAAGTGAAAGCTTTCAGAAAATGCTTCTCTCTTCAGATTCTGAAAATCACTCTGTTTATCACAGGTAAGGAGGAAATCTCAAACCAGAATGGCTCAAGAGGGGATTTGGTCCTTGAGCAACATATGATGATAGTGTCCTATGACAGAGAAGTTGGGGAGCCCTGGGGCACAAGGTTTCCCCAAAGCTCCCACAGCTAGGGAATGGCCAACCCAATCGCAGAGGAGGTCAATATGAATATTGCTACATTCATTCCTTGATCTTCTTCATTTCTGTAGGAAAGAGAAGTACTATGTACCGATGCTTCCTCTGGAGCAGATACATGCAAGGCACTATCTTTTTCTTCATTGAATTTGGTCACTACAGTTTCATCATGAGTCAGGGATAATTATGTCCATTTTGTAGGTAAAGAGGTTGAGGCACATAGAGGCAAAGTTATTCCTAAAGACATGCAGTTCACATACTCAGTAAGTGACGAGATTCCCAAAACATTTTTGTGACTTAAATTTCATGCCTTTTTCTTCCCCATTTAAAAAATTACATCGTAATTCATTGCACGTAGAGGCTCTCTTCTCTGAGAAAGAAGAGCAATATGATGGCATCCATTTTCAAGTGAGAATATTATCAGAAACTGTTAAAGGCAGAGGAAATGTGGACTACCAGACAGCAATCTTACTGGTATAGGAGATTTTTGAGCATAATATTTCATGGGAATTACTGAGTTCCTAAGAAGTTGCTCAAGTATAAACTGCAAATTGCTTAGGAAATAGCAAAATGACAGACAAGTAGGAACCAGCACAAATACCATTTCATGATGATTGGGACCTGGTAGGTCCCAAATGGCAGAGACTGATGCAGAGAGAAACATGTCATTGTCCTCTGACACTGGCTGCCAGATCTGCTTGCGTGCAGAGCGGTATTAAAGATAAATACATTCCTTTTGTTGATGTATGTTTCAGATTATAGCCTGAAATGTGTATGTAGCATGACAAAATCTTGTTCATTGTAATTAATTTATGGGAAAGGCAGTCTAAACTAATAAGAAATTTGAACTAAAGAAGACATCTATAAGAAATACACTTTTACTATTTACACAAAACGTGCACCAGAAACATAAAAACAGAGTGGCTCAAGAAGGGATTTGGAGCTGGGCACGGTGGCGCATGCCTGTAATCCCAGGAGTTTGGGCGGCGGAGGCAGGAGGATCGCAAGTTCGAGACCAGAGGCAGTCTGTGTAATTTAGAGAGTTGTTGTTGTTGTTGTTAGGTGCCGTTGAGTCAGTATCCGACTCATAGCGACCCTCATAGGGTTTTCAATGGCTGATTGTTTCGGGATTGCATTGGGAGTGGATTGCCAGGTCCTTCTCCCATTTTTGCGGTGCTGGGTATTGAACTCGGGACCTCAGAGACTGCAGCGCAGCGCTCTACCAACTGAGCTAAATCCCAGCCCAACTTAGAGAGACCCTGTCTCAAAAAGTAAAAAAAAAATGGGCTGGAGGCGGCAGCTCAGTGGTCCAGCACTTGCAAAGCATGCAAGCGGGAGGCCCTGGGTTCAACCCCCAGTACCACACACACATACACACACACACACACACACACACACACACACGCAAAAGGGATTTGGGCCTTCAGCCTCATGTGACGAAGGTGCCATATTACCAAGAAGTTGGACAGCCCTGGGACATAAGGTTTCCCGCAAACTCCCACAGCTTGTGAATGACCAACGCAATCACAGAACCCAGGGTGGAGTTCTCTGCTCTCCTCTGTCCCATAGTCAGAATTCGCAAGTCACTGCCATTTATAAGTTTGATGTAGTTTTTCGTAAATGTACAAAAATTATAATATGACATTTCTTTGTCAGTCAGTGCTGCTAAAGTGCTAAAACCATTCTCTCTCCCCTTTTCCTGTTGGTGCTGACTTTTAAAAGAGAATTGGCAGTACAAAAATGAATTCAACTGTCTGGTTTAAATGATCTTACCTTCTGAATTAGTGTGGCCCAAGTTACTGAGAGTTTACGCTGATTCTGTTTTTAAAGGCTTGGGGTTTTGCTCAGTGGGTAGAAGGCTCCTCTGTGCTGAGGACCCGGTTTGGACCCCCAGCACTGCAAAAATGGGAGAAGGACATGGCAAGTCCACTCCTGAAGTAGGACCAAAACAATCAGCCATTGAAAACCCTATGAGGGTTGCTTGAAGGCACCTAACAACAACAACAACATATTACCACAAAGATGTTTGACATTATCCTAAATTTGAGAGGTATTTCACATAATGCTTTGACAGTTTCTCATGTCCCTTACAAACATTTCCTCTTCCCCTTTATTACCTACATATCATATGACCATCTAAAGAACATTCCCTTAGTATTTTCCTACAGAATTGGGGTCTCACTTATAGCAAACATCTTTTTCTTTTCTTTCCCTGAAAGACTCTTCTATTTGGGTAACTATTTGTGTGGTTTTGTATGAAATCAAGAAAAGAGAATTAATCGCTAGAAAGGTAACTTTGTAAAAAGGGCAGTTCAGTAGGGTTGAACAATATGGTTGAACTTTTTGAAGCTATGCTTATGTATAGAAAGACATTCATTTAGCCTCAGAGGAGAGCAGGAAGTGACTTCCTCCTACCTCTGCTCTGTAAAAGACTGCTGCGGTTAGATCAATAACCACTTTTTAGACAGCATTTTCTCAAAATGCTGTGTGTTGACCCGCTTCATTTCTTAAATATCTTTCCAGCTCTAGAATTCTGTTTCAATGATCTTTTTGCTCCTTGGTTTTAAGGATTCCAGCGATTTAGTTGGCAAAGTTGTTTGATTCATTTGGCAAAGTTGAATGATCTGTTACAGGCATGTCATTCATGGGGCTTGGATTGATGGGAACCTTGTGCCAATAAAAGCATAGAAAACCACAGTCTCTTTGAATGTAGGGAGAGTCCTAATGTTCATGCATCCCTACCTGAGTGGGACGCCAATCTCTGGCTCAAAAAAACTTGATTAACTCTCCCTGGACTCTTCTAGAGAGTATGTCAATATACGGTTTAGGATTTTGTGAACATGCATTTTGCCTGATATCAAGTGCAGATGGTGGAATGTGGAACCTTGGAGGTGGTCATTTTCTTGGTTGATGTTTTCCTTGGCTTGAGTATGGAATGCGGGGGTCTCCAAACCCTCCTGAAATGGACCCTGGACACAGATTGCTCCTTTCCCAAGTCTGCACTATGGAAAAAAGTTCCTAAAGAAACATTGAAATCGAGCAAGAGCAAGTACTCATTGTGAGTTTCTGAGAAGGTTGGGTTCTTATTCTTTGTCTATCTTTTTCTTTCTTTCTTTCTTTCTTTCTTTTTCTTCTTTTCTTCCTTCTTTCTTCCTTTTTCTTTCTTTCATCCTTCCTTCCTTTTCTCTTTCTCTTTTCTTTTCTCCTTCTTTCTTTCCTTTCTCCCCCCTCTCTTTCTTTCTTTCTTTCTTTTCCCCTTCACTAGCTTGAGGAAGTATCTCAGGGCTGCCTCATCTGGAGAGATTTCTGCGTCAAGCCAAAAAAATGTATAATTTACATTCCTTCCTGATCTCCTGGGGCTTCCCCGTGCCTTGATCTTATTTGTGTTCTCCTGCATTCATCCCTGTGCTTCCTGCCTGCCTCAGCACTGTCTTAGGGAATCACAACACCCCTTCTCTCCAGCCTGCATGGTTGTAAGTGAGCTGTCTGCTTGTGGTCAGAATGAGAGGAAACTGCACTGCTGCCCGAGGAGGGTGGCTGGCTGTCCATCCCCTAGCCTTTCTACTTTCTACTCACATTGTAAATTTGTGTCTTGAGAGATAGAAGAACTGATAGGAGGCTGAAGGATTTAACAGTAAACGCTTCATACAGCAGTTTCCTCTTATTCGGGGGATACATTCTAGGACCCCTCCTCCCATCAGATGCCTGAACCCACGGATAGTACTGAACCCAATATGCTCTTTCCTACATATAAATATATGCCAGTGACAAATGTTAACTTATAAATTAGGCCCAGTAAGAGATTAACAATAATTAAAACATAGAATAATCATAACAGTATCCTATGATAACACTTATGTGAAGGGGTCTCTCCGTCTTGAATGAGTCAGAATAAATATTAATATTTTCTGGCTGCGGTTGCCTGTGGGTGACTAAAAAAGCCGAAGGTGAAGCAGCAGGTAAGGGGGACGACAGCACCGCACACTGTCCTCTCTGCTCTGTTCGGGGCGTTTTTCTGAGCTTGACCTTTCGTAAATATTGGCCTGCGTGTGGGGACGGATTCCCCCCGTATTAGTCTGTTTTCGCTGCTGTGACAAAGAACCCAAGAAAACACCTTAACAGGGGAAGGCTTTACTGGGGCCCAGGGTTTCAGAAGTTTCAGCCCATGGTCTCCTGGCTCTGTTCCTTGGAGCCTGTGGCCAGGCAGAACATCGTGGTGGTGGCAGAAACCTGTGGCAGTGAAGGCGACCAATCATCTCAGGGAGGTGGGAGAGCAGAAGGAGACAGACAGGAAGGGGCCAGGGTCCAGTTCTACTTGCAAAGTCACACCCCCAGCACCTGCTTCCTCCAGCCAGGCCCCACATCCTCAAAGCCCATTAAGCTATGCGTTCATTAATTGGTAAATCCATTGAGAGATCAGCATTGTTATGAGGGGATCACCTCGCAGGGGCCTTGCCACCTGGGGCCTTTACAGGACATTTGTAGATTCAATCCCTAACAGTCCCATTGTTACAGTTGTTCAAGAGGATGGCAGTTTCCTAAAGGCAATGCTAGTTCTTTCAGACCAAAGAAAGTCCTTAAACATAGCAAACTTCCTAAATTACAAGTGGGAACCTGCTACTCTGAATACTTGAGAAGCCTTCAGGGATATCTCAGGGAATAATTTGTGTACTGGGAGAGTCTAGATGATTAAATGTTTTGATAAGAACTGTTCCCCTTTGCGTCTTTGTCTCCAAATCAGCAGAGAGGTAAAAGTCAAGCCTCCTTCTCTGTTCCCCTTAATGTCTCCTACTAAGTCTGAAGGAGAGATTCAGTTCTTGACATCATCGAGTCTAGACTTCAGAGGCGCAGGAAGGAGGGCAATGTGGTGTGTGTGAGAAATTTTCTGCTTCCAGGTTCCCGCTATGAGCCAGAGAAAATAGAGTAATACTGTAGTAGTTGGGGCTGGGGCTTAGATCAGTTGGTAGAGTGCTGCTTTGCACCCTTTGAAGCCCTGGGTTTGATCCCCAGAGCTGCAAAAGTAGGAGAAGAACATGGAACCCCACTCCTAAAACAATCCCCAAACAGTGAGCCATTGAAAACCCTATGAGGGTCACTATGAGCCAGACCCAACCCGATAACACCTAACAACAGCAGCAACAAGAAGAACAGTAGTGATATCATCCATTCATGCATTTGTTCACGCATGCTGTCAAGGGACCTACAGCATGCTGAGTGCTGAGCTAAGTCTTCGTGTTCAAGAGCTAATAGTTTAGCTGTTCAAGATAAACATGTAGTCAAATAAATGGACTGAAGCATTGTACACTTTGTAATAGGATGTATATAGGGATAATGGGGAATTGAGGAGGGACACTTGAGATAAGAGGGTCCTTGGCATTTCCTATGGCTGATCCTACCAAGAGGTTAGGGTAGAAACAAAGTGTGCCCTTTACTGCTTCCTCGTACGTGGCACTTATGTGGGCAAAAACATTTCTATAGTTGCTAGCACTGAGTAGAACCATCAATGGTGAGTTGTAGTCATTGAGTAATTAGTCCAGCCGAACCTAGCCTGTTACAGCCTTGAAGGCCAATGTGATCCTTTCCGTCTGGTTCCCCATTACTCTCTGTGCCACATACACCCCTGTAGGACACAGGGACTGCAGATCGGAATGCAGGTGCCTTCTTCTGTGTTCCACCTGATTTTCCTCTTCCGTTTCCTTCCCTGCCCTTCTCCTCCCTTTTCCACCTCATTCTTGTCCCTCTTTCCATCTTCTGCCCCCTCATTCCCTCCCTCCCTCCCTCCCTTCCTCTCTCCCTCCCTCCCACCCTCCTTCCTCCCTTCCTTCTTTCTTTCCTGCCTTCCTGCCTTCCTGCCTCCCTGCCTCCTGGCCTTCACTATCATGTTTTGCCTGATAGGACAGTCCTTAATAGCACTTGCTTACATTTCTATAGTTTTTTTAAGTACTTTGTATTTGGGCTGGGTTTTAACTCAGTTGGTGGAGTGCTGCTCCATACTCTCTGAGGACCTGGGTTTGATCCCCAGCACTGCAAGAACAGGAGAAAAGCATGGCAATCCACTCCTGAAGCAATCCCCAAGCAATTAGCCAGTGAAAACCCTGTGAGAGTCACTATGAGTCAGACTCTACTTGACAGCACCTAACAATAACCATGTTGTTGTTGTTAGGTGCCGTCGAGTCGGTATCCGACTCATAGCGACCCTCATAGGGTTTTCAATGGCTGACTGTTTCAGGATTGCTTTGAGAGTGGATTGCCAGGCCCTTCTCCCATTTTTGTGGTGCTGGGAATTGAACTTGGGACCTCAGAGACTGCAGCGCAGTGCTCTACCAACTGAGCTAAATCCCAGCCCAACAACAACCATAGCTGTTAGGAAACTTCCCTCACCCCTTGCTGACCTCCCAGTGCTTTTGGTATAGGCAGGAAGGGGGACCATATAGGACTCTCACTGGAGTCTGATCCCCATGGTAATACTTAGTGAATTTTTCAGTGTGGAGCTCAGGAAGTATAAGTAAATGAGCGAACAAATGGATGAGGGGCAAGGGTTCTTTACCTGGCATTGTTACTAACTCATTGGGGGCTTCTTGGGATCTCCTTTTCAATAATTGTGAAAATGGTTGCCCTGTTTGATTGTGTGAAAATAGAGTGAGAAAATAAGAGAAATATTTAAAACATACAAAGTACTTACAGCAACTAGAGAAACATTTTTGGCCACACATGACATGAAACCAACCCCTACGTGCTTTTCTGTTTGTTGTCTCTGTCTCCTATTGGAATAGAAAATTGTTTCTGGGATGCTACTCATCAGCACACAGAGGCTAGCAGACGTGGCACTGAGGGCTGAGTCAATTGTTTTCCTCGCAGATCCAAATACTCCATTGCGAATCCTCACATAGATCTAAAGAGTCAATGAGAAGATAGTAAAGGAGCACTGTAAAACCATTAAGGACTGTCATGGCAGTGCTTGAGCACACATGGGGAGTGGAGAACTGGACCAGGCCTTTGGGCTGGGTGTGCTTGGGGTTTTGGTATTAGCACAGGACACAGACACAAAGGACCTCAAAGGCATGGAGAGAGAATTCTTGATCTTGGTTAGCTGAGCTGTTTCAAAGGGTTTGCACAGCACATTGTTGTTGTTGTCAGGTGCTGTTGAGTTGGGTCCAACTCATAGTGACCCTATGTACAACAAAATAAAACACTCCCTGACCCTGTGCCATGCCCTGCATGATGTCAGTGCTTCTCTGCTAGTCATAGGGTTTTTCATAGTTGATTGTTTTAGGAGTGGATGCCAGGTCCTTCTCCCAAGCTTACAGCCCACAGTATTCCCAGGCAGTCTCCCATCCAAGGACTAAACGAGCCCAGTCCTGCTTAGCTTCCGAGATCAGATGGGATTGGACACCAAAGGACAACAGCATCACGCCATGTGATATGATGGGAACCAGCTGGATTGAGTTCCAGTTGTGACTCACTTTACCAAGTCTTGCCAGCTTTCTTTGCACATAGCCCTGTGGAAAGGGAAGAGAGTACAGATTCTTAAGTTTCCTGACAGCCTAGGCATTTTATAAACGAAATAGAAGTTTGTGCAGTAGATAGAGAGTATTGAATAATAGTAATAATTGTAGTAACTAATGCAATTTGTTGATTACTGTGTACTAAAATGTTTACACATTATCACATTTCATCCTCATGCAGGCTTATAAAAAAGGCCTTTCCACTCATTTCTTTAAACAAAGAAACTGATTTAGAAATGATTTCAGAGATTCAGAAACATTTGACACCCTACTCTTAACCGCTGTGTTACGATAGTAGCTAATATTTACAGCTAGTTCTGGGCCTGGCAATATTCCAAAAATTCTTCTCATATTAACTCATCCTATTTTCACAATAAACCCAAGACATAGATATTATACTGTTATGATCTCTATTCTTTGGATGAGGAAAGTGAGTCATAGAAATTGTAAGTAATTGGCCCAGCAAAAAGGCAGTTCTGGGATTGTAACTCAGGCTCCAGATGTCAAGCTCTTAACCTTTAAGCTATCCTTTTGTCCTTTCCTTCATTCTATCCATAGTTACAGGCACGGTGTGGCTTTCATAATGTAATGGCATTACATTATACTCGTGAGTGTGTGTGTTGAGTGGTGATACCATAAAGGGCCATCTTCCTCTGAAAAATGAGTGTTAAATAGGGCTTGGAAATAGGGGAAGGATAGGGTTTTACACAGAGGAAGCAGGAGGGAAAATTCTAGCAGAGGTCAGCTAGGATCTCAGCAGGACACAGTAACGTGAGTGAGTGCAGAGAAGTCCAGAGGTGGCTGGCCATGCGACCAGGCAGCAAGAAGGTAAGGGGCTTCTGTAGACAGGGCAGCTGTCAACACAGAGTAGGACGGATGGAGACAGAGCGTCGTCTTGATGACAGTTCTGATAGATTTAGGAAGAAAGGAAGGATTCAGGGTGAATTGATGTTCCCTCAGATGAAGGGACTAGTCGTTAGATCTTCATTTCTAGTTAAGGCATGATTGGAACAAGTTGCTATTTTTCTCAGAGTGATTTGAGGTGTTTTCATGGAGTGAGGGGTCAGGACCATTAGTAAGCATTTTGTTGTTGTTAGGTGCTGTTGGGTCGGTATCTGACTCATAGTGACCCTGCATACAACAGACAAAACACTATTGTCAGTGCTTCTCTGCTGTTCATAAGGTTTTCAATGGCAGATTGATTTTGGGGAGTGGGTTGCCGGGCCTGTCTCCCAAGCCTACAGCACCTGGTGTTCCCAGGCGGTCTCCCATCCAAGTACTAACCAGGCCCACCCCTGCTTAACTTCTGAGATCTGATGGGACTGGACGCCACAGTGCTAGGGCTGCAGGCACAGTCCCATACACCAGCTATTAAATGACAAAAGCAGAGCTCTTTCAACAGAATCAAGTGTGTGCTTCTCTTCTTCTGAGGTTTCCTTTCCCTATTTAACAATGGATCTAACGTACATATTGATGGCTTGTATTTATTAAGCCCTTATCATGTAACTACTAACTAATGGAGCTAACTACTTTGTGTTAATTTATTAAATTCTTGCCATAGGTCTACAAAATGGATTCTGTGATTCTGCCCATGTTCTGTATATGCTGGGGTGAAATATGAACTCATATTTTTCTGATTTCAGAGCCCAGTAGGATCTGGCATCAAAAGGGCATTCAGCTAATGCTCATTTCTCTTCACATATGGTCATCCTTTTAGACTCTTGGAAGAGTTATGCAGGAGAACTCGACAGCACTAAACACACACTAACTCATTCAACCTATCAGGATGTTCTAGGTGCTCTCAAATTGCCCAAATGTGGAGTTGATGATTATGATGAGAAAAAGGAGGGACATAGTTTATGTCCTCTTTGTGTGTATGTTTATGTGAAGTTACAACAACAACATCAAACCTTGTCACTTCCTAAAAACAGAAACAGAAAATTACATTGTGGTTTGGCAAATTGGCCAAAGCTAATATATCATATCAACATCCCATAATAAAGAGAAGCGAGGTCAGCTCTCATTAAACATAGTGCCAAAGATTTTAATCTCTCAACAATGAGGCATCACTTTGTTCATGTTATTTTCTTTTCAATTTTGCTTAAAGTTAAGAAAACCAAAACTCAGAATAGTAGTTTGCTCAATTACTGTAGTACCATTAGTAACAGAAGGTTTCTGTGCACATCTGTTGGGTTCAAAATTTGTACTCTTTCTTCTATATCATATTTTATGAAGATCAGTTTTCAGGATAAATATTATTTCTGTGTTTTATCTGTTGGCGTTGTGGAATATGGTACTTGTTGGATGCTTTGTAAAGACATTATTGTTAGATGCCATCCAGTTGGTGTCCAACTCATAGTGACCCTATGTACAACAGGCAAAACACTATTATTAGTGCTTCTCTGCTATTCATAGGGTTTTCAGTGGCTGATTGTTTTTTGGGAGTGGGTTGCCAGGTCCTTCTCCCAAGCCTATAGCACCCTGTGTTCCCAGGCAGTCTCCCATCCAAGTACTAACCTGGCTGGACCCTGCTTAGCTTCCAAGATCTGATGGGATTAGATGTCACAGGGCTATGGCTGCAGGCTTGTAAAGACATAGATGATTAAAAAATGTCTATGAGCAGAGATGTCTGGAGCATTAACTTATATATGTATGGTGCTAGGGTTGGCACACAAGGCTTGCATGTGCTAGGCAAATGCTCTGCCACTGAATTCCCCACCCAGGATGTTGGAGCATGTTCTGAATGTAAGGTTGGCTCAGGTGCTCTCTGAATAGATCACTGCTATTTACCAGTCCCCCTCCATCTGAATTTCAGGTTCCCTTTCTATAAGGCGGGGCTGGCAAATAGTGTGATATTGACTCAGGAGCCCTGGGGTTTCTGCAAATTGGCCATATAGCTTCCTGGATGAAACTTTTCCTTTGTTGCAAGATTGGAGGGAGTTGGGCACACTGAGCTCCTGGCCTACAACTGCATCACATGCTTCTGGTTTGAGGATGTGCTCAGCTGGGTCTTCTTAATTCAGATGTATAGGATGGATCTTCATCTTATAAAAATCTGCATTTCTCATTTTTCACTCTAACCACAAAGCATCAGTGACACCCAATTTTCATTGCTTTCTGGGATTATGGTGACTTAGGTTTGCCTAGGTCTCTACAGTTTCAAAGCTCTGTTACATACCATATGGCATTTCATCTCTCCATAGCCCAGAGGGGCTGGGATATAGCTCAGTTGGTAGAGTGCTGCTCTGCATTCTCTGAGGACCCAGGTACTATCCCCCTGCATTGCAAAAATGGGAGAAGGATGTGGCAATCTACTCCCAAAGCAATCCCAAAATAATCAGCCACTGAAAACCCTGTGAGGGTCACCATGACTCAGATGTGACTCTGTGGCACCTAACAACAACAGTAGCCCAGATGAAAGTGGGCAACATCTGACATGGGTCTGAGTTACTTAAAATCTTCATCTGTAAAGTGTGCATGATATTAGTATCTGTCATGTCAGGTGGCTGTAAGGAAAAAAAGAATATGCACATAGCACTCAAAATGGGGAGTTTACCACATAATCAAGGCCAAACTGATGGGGGCTGTTTGGGGCATCTTGCCTTCAGCTCTCACACATTCCTGATGACAGATGTCGCCTAGAACCAAAATGGTCTACCTTAAGGAGACGTGATCATACTAATACCCCAGGCCTCTTCAACATCGAAGAGGGAGACCAGAAGGAGAACTTCTTGTGGGGAAAAAGCAGACCATTGGCTTTAACCCTGGGTCTATCTCCACCCAGTGTACTCACTGAACCTGTTCTTATGGACATCTACTCTGGGCTAGGCACTGTGTTCAGCACAAGGGATTCTAAAATGCAAGAATGGTGCAGTCTGGGTACTCAGAGCACTCACATGTACTGGGTAAGATAGATGTGTAAGAAAAATAAACACTGTGCCAGGCACTTAGTAGTGTTTTAGGTGAATAATGAAAGCAAAGACCAACTGCTTTGATGTACACAGGAATGAAGCACTCAGGTGCCAAGGGGCTGGGGAAATTATACTTGGGCTATTTTGACTGATAAGCTGGTGTTACTTGGACAAAAGACCAGAGGACTAGTGGTGCACACTTATGATTCCAGTATTTGGGAGGCTGAGGTAGGTGAATGATGAGTTGAGGCCAGCCAGACTACATAACAAGTTCAAGGCCCACCTGAGCTATATAGTGAGACCTTGTCTCAAAAACCAACCAAACAACAACCAAAAGGCCAAAGGAAGGAAGTTCATTACAAATAACAGGACTTGTATATACCGAGGAAAGAATTGTGGGAGAATATGACACAATCAGGGAGTGCAAATGTCCCCACATGGCTGGAACCCCGTGACAGTCTGAGACTTTGGAAGATGTTGAGTGTAAGGAGGTGGGAAGGGGTAGATTGTGAAGGGGGTTGGAGGCCATATTAAGGAGATAGACATTTACCTTGAAAGCAACAGAGGAACACTGCATGATTTTAAAGAACACAAATGACAGTTCACCTTTTTATGAGCCTGCTATTTTATGTAGAGAAGAAGTCTTGGAGAGTAGGATTATTGGAAGCAGGGCTTAGATATTAATAGTGTCTGTTGTTAAGTGTCGTTGAATCAGATTTGACTCATAGTGACCTTAAGTACAGCATAATGAAACATTACTCAACACTGTACCATGCACATGATCTTTTTTTATGTTTGACTCTGTTGTTGCAGCCACTGTGTTTCTTCTCATTTTGAGTCGTGCCACATCAGCAAAAGGAGGTTCCATTCCCACCATTAAGGTTGTCTCTACTTTGAGGAGGCAACTCTTCTCCAGTCATTTCTTGAATGCCTTCCAACCCGAGGGGCTTGTTTTCCAGCACCAAATATGGTTTTCAGTGGCTAATTGTTTCAGGAGTGGGTTAGCCAGGTCCTTTTCCCTAGTCTAGGGGTTGAACCCAGGACCTTAGTCTAGAAGCTCAGCTGAAACCTGTCCACCATGGGTGATCCTGCTGGTGTATGAGACATGGATGGCATAGCTTTCAGCATCACAGGAACACATAGCCCCCACAGCATGACAAGCTGCCACATGGTGGTACCAATGTCTAGGCAAGAGAAATGGGGGACAGGCAACGAGATGACAGAGGAAGCAAAGGAAAAGTGAGCTGGATTGGTGGGATACTTTGGAAATATTTGGGGAACTGGTTATTGGGAGTGGAGAGTAATTCAGAGAGAGGAAGCTGGATTGACTTCCAGGTTTCTAGGTTGGGTGACTGGGTGGCTAATTGGCCATCATTAGCACCAGTTACGTGGGGGGCTAAGCACTTTGGGGAGAAAGGGGTGCTGACACTGAGGGTTTTGTTGTTGTTGTTGTTGTTAGAAATGTTAGACATTAGTTTCCCGAGTGTCCCTGGGAAGAGTTCAGGAGGCCTTGGGAAGTGTTTGTCTGGCATTCTATAGAGATACCTGGGATGGCAAGGGGAATACAAATGAGCAATGTGGGGTGGGTGCAGTAGGTAGGCATTGGAACTTCAGCCACGGAAACGAAGGTGCAGGGAGAGTGGGTGTGAGAAGTCAATTGGTTTTGCCTATGTCTATAGAGACCAGTGGGCTGGTATTTAGCTCAGTTGGTAGAGCGTTATGCTGTAGTCTCTGAAGTCCTGAGTTCAATTCCCAGGACTGAAAAAATGGGAGAAGGACCTGGCAATCCACTCCCAAGACAATCCCGAAACAGTCAGACATTGAAAACTGTATGAGGGTCGCTATGAGTCGGATATTGGATACCGACTTGAGGGCACCTAACAACAACAACAACAGAGACCAGTGGATTTTACTCCGGGAGTGGTAACTGAGGATAAAGCTCCTCTGCACATCATAGTTCCAGCCATTTCCCTGGGGCTGCGAACTTCTCTCACTGGCAATTCATGAATCATTAGAGAGCAAGTGCGCAGCCAGTAGGTGATTTGGGCTCCTTGCCCCCACTATGCACCTTCTGCCATGTCATTGCTCATCTGTTGTTATTGTTGTTAGGTGCTGTTGAGTCAGGTCCCATTCATAGTGACCCAATGTACAACAGAATGAAATACTTCTCTGCTATTCATAGGGTTTTCAATGGCTGATTGTTTTGGGAGCGGGCCTCCTGGTCCTTCCCCCATTTTTGTGATGCTGGATTTGGAACTCAGGGCCTCAGAGCATGCAGACCAAGCACTCTGCCAACTGAGCTAATCCCCCAGCACTGCTCATCTGAGGCTGCATCAAATAATAAGGACGGAGGGAAATCAAAGGGGTCTGCCTGGCTCCATGTGAAAGACTCCCCAATTGGTTGAGTTTGGAGATGGACCCATTAAAGTCTTGGCTACCATGATGTTTGACTATTATTTTGGGTCTGAATTGCCATTCCAAGAAGCATTTATGGACGTTAGTGAACTGGTGGTCTCAGTTATATAGTTAATATTCTCCTTTGTGTGAAACATTTTTGTTTTATCTTAGTTTGGTTTAGTTTTTTAGGAACCCTGCTCCCCAGGTCCTTTCTCCAGAAAGCTGCTCCAGCATAAGTAATTCCCTGATACCTCTCTCAGAAGAACTTCTCTTTTCAGTTCAGAATTTTATCAGCAATTCTTATGCTAAGAGGGGTCAGGAGAGGAGGCATTTTCTCACGTTACCCTTGAAGCTGCTCATGAATAATGGCCTATATCACCTCTATTGTCTGCCCCAAAACATAAGCAACCAGTGTAAAGAAGAGAAATTAAAGATCACTGAAGGAGCCAGCAGAGTAAGCTAAGGCAGAGATGGCTGTGAAGAGGTCCAAAATTCAAGGTAGAGCAGATGGCTTTCTTGAGGGAAATGTTCAACCATATTAATGACTCCACAGATACAGAATAAGCCAGGTTCCCTGGTTTAAAGGCAAACAGGACAGAGAAGTATTCTGAAATCTTCAGAGTGGGATTAAGGGCATCCCAACCAAAGTGCTATGTAGCTGAAATTAATTAGGGGTCATTATTCCAGGCTGATCCGTAATGGACTAAGATGCTCACGGTGGTTTTCCCTGTCCCTTCCTGTGCTTTCCTGTGATTTATGCTGCCCGTTGCTGCTGCGTGGAGAAAACCTGTCTCTAAATACCTCCTTCTTCATCAGTGAGTTGATTTCCCTGAGCTCCAGCTGCTGGTATAGGTTCCAGGGTGCCAGGCAGGTTGGAGAAGCTGCTAAGTAGGCCTAGAAAAGCTCAGGGAAGAAAAGCTCAGGGAAGCAAAAGACACTCCACCCTGGTTTGCCAGTATGGCCTGTTTTAGGAAACAGAGTTCTCTTGCTTTGTCTAAAGACAATGCAGGTTTCTTTTCCTGTTACAGGTAGATGATATGTATGAAAACAATGCCTTCTTACCTCACAGCGTGGCACCTGCCTAACAAAAATCTCTGCCAGGATTTGCAAGAGAGGGGCCACTTCTAAAAGGAGAACTTGGCCAGGCTTCAGGGTGGTGCCAGTGGAGCCATTTTCAAATGAGAAAATGAAGCAAAGGCCACACCCACTGCGGAGGTCACTGAGCAAGGGGAAGGCTCCTTAAGAGGGCCTGCCATGCTGCTCCACAGGAGAAGCCCGGCCTTTTGTGATGGGTGGGGTCCACTGAGCCCAGTGAGTGATGAATGCTTTCTGTGTCGAAGATCAGCCCTTCCTGGCCCTCGGCCTGCCTGCTGCTGGGCTGTGTGAGGCTGGCTGGGGGGCATCTGGCCTTTTGTTTCAGCATCTTCAGAGGCAGTGACATCAGATCTGATGGGCTATCTGTGCCTTCTGAGAGGCAGATTTTATATTCCTAAGTATTTTCTTTTATTATTATTAAAGCTTGTTAGAAGTGAATAGAAAGAAGCCCTTTAATCCTATCTGGGAATAAAGATTCTGAGCCTCCTAAATGAGTGTAATAATAAGCCTACATAATAATCACTTTCAACCTTCAAGACTTTCTGAAGAGATTACCTCATGCCATACCTCCAGTAGGACAGGAAGAGGGTAATTCACCATTGGGCTGTGCGCTCAATCCTCCTTGGTTAGTTTTTTAAACAAATAGTTTAATGTAATAATGCAATAATCCTCTCTCCTCCTACTCCTGCGTAGAAGCCCAACATTAATAAGAATGAACCAACAGATACACTTTGGTGGTCCCCCCAAATATGCTTTTGTTTGATGAGGGAGTGGGGTTCCATTCCAGAGCTGAGGATGTCTTTTGTGTTCAGTGTATTTCATTGTTTCTTGGTTTTTTTTGTTTGTTTGTTTTTTGTTTGTTTGTTTTTCTCTTTTTCTTTCTTTTTTTTTTCTTCCTGTGAGCCAGAATCTCACTATGTAGCCCAGGCTGGCCTGGAACTTGCCATCCTCCTGCCTCAGCCTCCTGCGTGCTGGGATTACATGTGTGCAACACTGTGCCCAGCTCAGAGTGTCTTCCCAGGAGGTGGTTCAGGGACTATTCTGATGGACTGGCTAACATTCATATTGTGGGCTCTCTGGATTTAGATGGCAATAAATGGCAATCTATAGAATCAGAATTAGAGATGGAAAGGCTTTGAAAGGCCTCTCTAGACCATGACATGTCACTAGGTGGAGGTGCCCTTCAACTGCCCAGGACAGATGAAAGTCTCCAGATATAGGCCCCTATACCCTCTGCTGAAATAACCAATATGCAGTATTCAACATTCTCCTAAAGATGATGATCTAGCCCTTAGCCAGGGATGACTCAATTTTGTTATACTCAGAGTACTTCCTTTTTTTTTTTTTTAAACCTACAGAAACCTTACAGATATATGGATGAATTAAGCCCCTCATTTATCCAACAGGCATTGATATGTTAAGTATGTAGAGCGGCACAAAGCACTGAGGAATACAAAAGAAGTAAAGGAATAGTCCCAGTCCTTGAGAAGTATATCACCTTCCTGAGTGCGCATGAAGATAATTCCCTGGTGACTTCAGAACAATGTGGCTCAGTGGGATAGAAGCAGGATACTGTCAGGGGGAGGTGACATGCTCTGGGATGTAGGGAGGTGTCGTGGAATGAGGCCAATCTTGAACTGACTCTTGGAGAACATTCGGGGTTTAAATCTGTAGAAAAAAGAATGGGGAGAAACACCTTAACTTCTGTGTAGATTATATAGGAGTTTGGGATTCTGTACCCCACCCCCCGCAGCTGCTCCTATCCAAGTTCTAGGGCCACTGCATCTACTTTGTCACCCATGGCCTCCATCCCTCCCCACCCACCAAGGTGTCTGTTATTCAAATGGATGGGGCTTTGGGCTGGTCCTTCTCCAATTAGCAACCCTTCTCTGAGAGGCAAGTGAGGTGCTATAGGGCCAATCGGCTCATGCAAAAGAACACTATGCCCATTTTGCCTGCCTGCCTTGTGGCAGGCAGGACAAGAGCCAGGCTTCCTTTCACCTTTGTCTCTGTAATGAAGAGCCGGTAAGCTTATGTAGTCAGCCTTCTCCTGCTGGCTAGCATGGCGTCCATCAGGAGTGGCAGGTGTTACTTCTGGTGGGCAATCTCAGTAATGTCGCCAACGTGGGCTGCTGTCAAGCCCATGTTCATGATGAGTTTACGCCAGAAGCTGGTACTGCTTCTTATATCTCACTCTTCACATCATTGAAATGCCCCTTCCTCAGGGAGGTCTTCCCCTGCTGATCTACATAATCAGTCCTTCTCTTTTCAGTTGTGTTGCTTAGGTCACAATTTGTAACTATTTATCTACTTGTGTGGTTACCTAATGTTTGACTCTCCCACTGAAATGTAAGCCCCTGCTTGGTTTGGCTCAGGTATTCAAAAATAAGTGATAGATGGATGAACAAATTTAGAAGTGAAATCAGGAACGGGTAGAAATGCATGTTCCTGGGAACCGGGAGACCTAGCGTCTCCTTGAGAGTCTCATTACAGCCTGAGTTTCCTGGCTGTTGGCTCTGCAACCACAGGATCCCCAAGAAAGCCTAGAGAGAGATGGCTTGCTGTCACAGTCCAAGGGAAAGATATCCTGGGCCCTCTGTGTGAACACGGAGTGCCTTGGAGCTGCCATCGCAGCTGTATTGGAGGTGCAGCCTTGTCAGTGATAACAGGTGGGATGCCTCTAGTATTGTCACAGGGATCTGTGTTATTGCAAAGTGGGATTTTCATAGTTGTTGTTAGGTGCCATCCAGTTGGTGTCCTGCTCATAATGACCCTATGTACAACAGGCGAAACACTATTGTTAGTGCTTCTCTGCTTTTCATAGGGTTTTCAATGGTGGATTGTTTTCTTGGAGTGGGTTGCCAGGTCCTTCTCCCAAGCCTGCAGTACCTGGTGTTCCCAGGCGATCTCTCACCCAAGTACTAACCATGCCTTACCCTGCTTAGTTTCGGAGATCTGACAGGATCAGACACCATGGTGGTACAGCTGTGAGCAGGGTTTTTCATTAGGGAAGGGAAGGTCAACTCAGAAGATCAACTTCAGTTGAAAAGAAATTCCTCCCTCTTTCATGTCTTTGGTTTTGTATTGACTTTTGACTTTATGATTTGAGCTTCACCTTCTGGGCACTAAAATGAGAGGAGCCACCCAGCTGGTCTTTGCTAAGCCAGGCCCTGCTCCGAGTACCTGTGCTTGTTATTTCATTTAATCTTCCCAATAGTCTTTTTCAGCGTCTATCTCTGTGTTAATCTGTCTTACAGAGGAAGCAACAACAGAACCGGCAGAACTGGTATCTGAGCAAAGGGTGAGCTCTGTAGCCTGAATACCTTCTACTGGTTCCTAACCCAGACTGATATTTACTTGAATTCTACTCGTGTCAGGCTCATACACAGTTCATGGGGATTCTCTGATCAAGTTACTACAATAATTCTATGAGGTGACTACAATTATTATGTCCATGTAGCCCTGTGGCATCTGATCCCGTCAAATCTTGGAAGCTAAGCAGAGTCAGGCCAGGTTAGTACTTGGATGGGAGACCGCCTGGGAACACCAGGTGCTGTAGGCTTGGGAGAAGGACCTGGCAGCCCATTCCAAAAAATCAATCCACCATTGAAAACCCTATGAACAGCAGAGAAGCACTGACAATAGTGTTTCTCCTGTTGTACACAGGGTTTCTATGAGTTGGATACTGACTCGACAGCACCTAATAACAACAACAACAACATAGGTGATCACATTGAGGTTCAGAGAAGGTAGGGAACGTACTCAAGAGCACAGAGCCAGTTACAGGCATTGCTAAACTCAAGCTTTGATCTGCTTGTTCCCAAGGCTGTACTTCCTGCCAGCGCACGCTCCTGCCAATGCATTGCGTGGACAGCGCTGTGTGATGGTTTTGTGGAACAAGTTAGTTGTGTGCTGTGGGAGGGGCCTGGTGAAACTCCAGCAGGAGGCTGTGGAAGCTGACGGGTGTTTTTCTCACTGTGTCAGTCTTTCTCCTTGCCTCTTGGATAGGGAGGTGTTGACCTTCTTTGGATGACGCTGTCTGGTCAAATTGTCCTACTTTCAGCATTGAACGCCCTCCCACTTTGCTTGCCAGGGCACTTCAAGTGAGTGAGCTGTTGCAATTTTTCTTCTTTCCCCTGGAACTTGTTCCTGATACTGCAAAGGGATAAGATAAGCCAGGCAGGAAACCCTCTCTGTCTACTTCAGTCCACATTCTACCTTTGTGCTCATGAAGAGCCAGGGAATTTAAATTATCCAAGTCAGCTTGCTGTCATAAATCCACCATGTATTACAGAAATATAAACTGCAGTGAAATTTCTGCAAATGAGGTGTCCAGATGCATGTGTGCTTTGACCTTGGCCCAACCTAGCCATCCACAGGCTGACCCAGAAGATGGACCTGAAGCCTCACTCCGCTCCCTCTGCCCATTCCGCGTTGCTCTATCTCGTGCACTATGGCTCCTGTTTGCATTTAGTCCTGTGCAGATGAGCTCAAGCTTGGTTTGCTCTCTTCAAACTTTAATTTCTAAGTGCTCTTGTCAGTACCTAGGCTTTGACTCTCCCCCACAATTTTTATTTGATTAACCCCCCTTGGCTCCTGGCTTTCCTGGATGCCTCGAGGTGGAATCTTATGTCCCAGCTGTAACCTTTCTGAATTCAATTTAGCTGCTTTACCAGGATGGCCAGTCCTGAGATCCAGCAAGTTTCTACAGCTGCCTGATCATACTTGAAAGCAGCGGCACAGCCATGCATGATGAGGCATGCCTGTCTCTCCTTCTGAAGGTGACAGTCTTTCAGTCCTAGTGATGATGAAACAGAAAAGGCTTTCAAAGTTCCATCTCCTACAGAGAATGTAAACACAATCATCTGGATGAAATATGTAGCCCTCAAACACAACTTTGTTGTTGTTGATGTTAGGTGCTGTCGAGGCGTGTCTGACTCATAGTGGCCCTTGTAGGGTTTCAATGGCTGATTGTTTCGGGATTGCCTTGGGAGTGGGTTGCCACATCCTTCTCCCATTTTTGTGGTGCTGAGAATCGAACTCGGGACCTCAGAGACTGCAGAGCGATGCTCTACCAACTGAGCTAAATCCCAGCCCAAACACAACTGTACTCTATTTAAAATATTCATATAGGTTGGTATGGATGCCAGGAAAACTACCAATTAAAGGGGGAAAGCTTCCAAAATGCACCAAAATAAATTTGTGATAATCTACCAGAGGTTTATGGACCAATCTAATAATTGCACAGATAAATAACTTAAAGACAGGACAGGTGAATATTTGAGTAAAAGGTACTTCAAGACATAAGAGTATCTGATGATATCACAGGGGAAAAGATCAATAAGCTTGCATATGTAGAATATAAAAATGCTATACATTAAAAGTATAAGAAAAAGTAAAAATACATTTGTGATAACTGACAAAGAATATAAATGAATATACAAATAGATGTGTGTATACACACACTTGCCTGCTGTGGCATCCAGTTCCGTCAGATATCGGAAGCTAAGAAATGTCGGGCCTGGTTAGTACTTGGATGGGAGACCATCTAGGAACACCAGGTGCTGTAGGCTTGGGAGAAGGACCTGGCAACCCAATCCCAAAAAACAGCCATTGTTTCAAAATGCTATGAATAGCAGAGAAGCACTAACAATAGTGTTTCGCCTGTTGTACGTAGGGTCTCAATGGTACCTAACAACAACATACACACACACGTGTGCCTTAGAAATTAATAAGAAATTCAGTACCAACACAACAGAGAAAATGGCAAAGGACACGATCAAGTTATGAAATAAAGAGAAAAATTGGTCAATGAACTTTTGAAATACCAGTCCAATCTCACCAAAATTCAAAGTAATACAAATTAAACAGTGCTAATGATGAGTAGATATTAAAATAAAGCAAAACTCAAAGACATTCAGACTGCAGAGAAATGGAAACTCCATCCAAGTTGGCAAAAAACTTTTTGAAAGTTCTTTAGTAATACATGAAAAAAAGAAAAGCATTTTGATTCAGTATTCTTACTCCTTATCTCTACTAAGGAAAGTGGTTAAATACTTAGGCAAAGACATACTTTTATAATCTTATATATTATCCCCAAATTGGAAGTATCTTAAATGTTCAATATTGGAGGAGTGGTTAAATAACTTATATTTACAAAATAGAATATTATTCACCCTTTAAAATATATGTGAAATATACTTAGATATCAAAAGTGTTCCTGATACAATGTCCAACTAAGAGGATAGGAAGAAAAACTACTTATATTATGATCCCAACATTGTATAAGTATATAAATATATGGATAAACACCTGCATATATAAAGGATAAGAAGGAAACATATTAAAATATCAAGTGGCTATCTGCAATTATTATTGTTGTTGTTAGGTGCCATTGCGTCAAGTCCGACTCATAGCGACCCTATGTACAGCAGAACAAAACACTCTCCTCAATTTTGTGCCAGGTACATGATCTTATTTGTGTTTAAGCCCATTGTTGCAGACACTATGTCAATCCATCTCATGGAGGGTTTTCCTTTTCTTCATTGACCTGCCACTAATTTTAATTGTCACCTTTGCATTTTTTTTGTAATTTTCCCTCCAAAGTTTTGGTCAAATATATGTCATTGTTATAATCAGGAAAGCAAAAGACACTGTTGAAAATGTGTGTAGCCATATTACTTGAATTATTACAGAATTTCTTTTTTTTTATTTTCCTTTCAACCTCACAGCAGAGAGGAGAAAGAGCAGCATCTTCTTTCCATTTGTGGTACTCTGCGAGGACATAGTACTCAAAGAAGTGCTGGTGGATTCCACATGTCACACAGTACCAGAAAAATCCCCAGGCACTTTCCACAGGCAAAAATTAGAAGGAGTGACTACAGTTGACATGAAATCAGATGAAAATGTTCCCAAGATAGCTTTCTTTCCAGGAAATCTGTCTCTGTCCATTTTTGGTCCCATAAACCTGCTCTCCAAAAGCCTCCCAGGTGGAAAACAGTTAGTGTGACTTTCAACTCTAGTTTTTACAACAGAGCCCTTATGCCCCCATGTTAAAATTGGTAATTTCTTTCTCTCTCTCTCTCTCTCTCTCTCTCTCTCTCTCTCTCAATCTCTCTCTCTCACACACACACTCACACACACACATTTTATGTACGTGTGTGTGTTGGTACTGGTCTGCAGCCATGGCACCCTGGCATCTCATCACACCTGATCTCAGAAGCTAAGCAAGGTTGGCCTGGTTATCTTTGGATGGGAGACTGCCAGGGAATACCAGGTGCTGCTGGCTTGGGAGAAGGACCTGGCAATCCATTCCCAAAACAATTCATCATTGAAAACCCTATGAATAGCAAAGTAGCACAGACAGTAGTGTTTGGCATGTCACAGTGTCAGAAAGTGCTCGTCCTCTTGTACATAGAGTCACTATGAGTCAGGCCCGACTCAACATCTAATAACAACAACGATATTGGTACTGACAGGTTGAACCCAGGGCCTTGTGCATACTTTGCAAACAATCTGCCACTGAGCTGCATACCCAACACTTTTTGTTTGGTTTCCAGTTTTTTACTTTGAGACAGGTGCACAGGCTAAGGTACACAGGCTGCCTCTGGTCTCAAACTCACGATCTTCCTGCTCAGCCTCCCGCATTGCTGAGATTCCAAATGTGTGCCTGTGCACCCTGCTTCAGGAATATTTTTTGAATGAATGCAGGCAATGAATGACTGAATTCAAACTTTCATTTTGTTTCTAAGTTTGACTTGGCTCTGTAGACTCTTTTTCTCTTAGAATTCACCTTTAGTAGACAGCTTATTGGCCATTTGGTAATATTTTGTTCTGAAATTCAGTCTGATGAGGCTCTTTGAATAAAAGAAAGATGTGAGTGGCCAAGAATGTGGGCTAGTTGGTCTAGATGTGACATGGGTTCCATCATGTGCTGGCTTTGCGGTCTTGGGTGAGTCATTTGACTTCTCTGTGCTTTAGTCTCTTCATCTGTCAACAGTGATGATAAAAATAGCACCTACCTCATAGGGAAAGGGCTGGGATTTAGCTCAGTTGGTAGAGTGCCGTTCTGCAGTCTCTGAGGTCCCAACTTCGATTCCCAGCACCGCAAAAATGGGAGAAGGATGTGGCAACCCACTCCCAAGGTAATCCCGAAACAATCTGCCATTGAAAACCCTACGAAGGTCGCTTTGCGTTGGACATGACTTGACGGAACCTAACAACAACAGCAACCTCATAGGGCTGTTCTGAAGATTGTGGGTTGTTAGACATAAGACTCTTAGCACAGTATAAACTGTCTGGCATAGTGGAAGTACTCTATAAGTGGGAGCCATTACTATTTTCTTTCCTAAAAGGCATCAGACCAGTTAACCATACCTGTTGACTCAGTGTTTTGCTTTCTAGAAGTCTCCCAATGTTTTCTATCAACCGTGTGTAGATAATGAACTTGATGTCTTAATAAAGCTTGATCTTTTATAGCAATTATTTTAAGCTCTCTTCTATTGTCTCATTTCGTTAATGTCATCATGACAAAGTAATAAAAAGGGTCCTAGAAAAAATGCTTCTGATATTGCAGATGTCAAACACCAATTATAAGACACGGTTGCAAGACTAGTTGTACTATTCTCACTTAACACTTTGTAATTATGTTCATTTTATGATTTAAAAATTGTTTTCTCTAGACTCTAAGCTCTTTGAGGGAAAAATTCTTTTTCTACATATCCTGCTTATACTACTCTTTATAAATAGATTACGGATACACAAATGCTTATGTAATGAATGGGTAGAGCCTTACCCCTTTTATTACAAACATAGGAAACAGTGGTGATGGTCTTCTCAGCAAAGACGTTTCTGATGCACTTCTATGTTTTATCTCATCATTTCACTATGAAACTTTAAATCCTTATACTTTCTATCGTCAAAGAATGTCACTACCATCTACAACTAAGATTGAGACCCACTGGAAGACTAGGGGTCATGGCCAATTCACATGGCACATCTTTCCTAGTAGAAATGACTATTTTTCCCTTTGGATTTGAAATACAGTATTGGTCCTGGTTTATATTATTCACAATTTATGTCTTTTTTTTTTTTTTTTGAGACAAGGTCTCACCAAATTGTGCAGGCTGCTTCTGTCCTTGAATTTATAATCCTCCTGCCTCAGATTCCTGAGTAGCTGAGATTACAGGTGTGCACAATGGTGCCTAGCTCATCCTTTGTATCTTACCCTAAAAAACATGCTCAGTTTTTTAAAAGCATTCTTGCCACTGTATGTCAATAATAATAATAACCTTTAGTTGTATAGTGCTGAATAGTTTATAGAGCACTTTATATCCATCATCTCACTTAATCTGTATAGTAAAATTGTGTTTTTATTGCTGTTTTATATGTAGAAATACAAGGACTGAAAGAAGAAAGGATTAGTAGGCGCCACATTGCTTTATGTACATTATCTTATTCAACCCTCACAGTAGCGCTTGAAGTAAATAATAGTATTCTGAGATTCAGAAAAAATCTGAGGTTCAGAAGCGCTAACATGTATATGATGAAATTGAGATTCAAATCTTGGTTTGTCTGGCAGTACAACTGATGTTCTTTCTACTGTACCAGTGGCAGATAGAACAGCATTACAGCTGCACATTCATGGACAGATTCTACTTTTTGTGACTTCAGTTGCTGTTTTGAAGCTCCAGTGACATTAAAATCCAGAATGTCCATGATTAGAGAGGGCACCTTAGGCCAGGCCTTCTTTGCCTCATCCTTTGCTTTCCCAGTCTTGTTACTGGTGATAAGTGTGGAGCCTACAGATATCATACCTCATTGTTATATCTTTCATTGTTTGCATAGTCCACAACCAATTCAAGAATCTGGAACATAGCTGGGCTGAGTTAGTGTTCTCACTATTCTTTCCCTATTCCATCCCTTCTAAGCCCAATTTCTCAGTGTAGAATGTAACAGAAAACCAGGATCAGAGATTTGGTCATTCAGGGTGGCCTAAGAAGTAGAGAACAATGGATTCCCTCCCAGATACTCTAATGTGGCTTTCAAGGATGTTTGCTGCAAGAGTCTGAGAAATAACCTGTTAGATTAGACCTGTGGCAGTGTGAGTGTATTGCAGAAACTCTCGTGAAAAAAAGAATAAGCTTGACCTTGAAAAGGCAATCTGATCATTAGCGTCTAATAACCCTGGTTGGAAGGTAGAAACTCCAGTGTTCATTTTCAGGTCAGGGAGTCATTGCTCCGTATGCTAAGAGAATTCATTTTCCCGGAGTGTTTTTCCTTTCAAGTCACGTTTTACTGCTGGAGTTACTCAGCGAATTAATAGGTATAGAAATGCAAAGCTCTTTTCTTATTACATTCTATCGATCTGATTGCAGTGTCATTAATTGAAAGGCCAGGAAAATGTGATGGATAGTTCAGCTCGGGATTCTACATTCGTTTTGGCCCAGATCTGTTGGAAGAAAGCTGCATGAAACGGACTGAAAGAAGCCTTTTGGTCTGACATGAATTATTCTTTCTTTGTCAATCCTCGTGAGAGCATTATTCAGTCCTCGTGAGATTTACAATGTGAAACTGTAAACTGTTCCTGCCCGTAAAGGAAAATCAAAACTCGGGATACGTATTTGTAGAGCTGGAAATAATCCATTCTGTATAACTCTTTTATAGATTATCTATGTATGACATTTTTAAAAAGCTCAA
The DNA here is from genome assembly GCA_007922755.1 of Pedetes capensis. Taxonomy (NCBI): domain Eukaryota; kingdom Metazoa; phylum Chordata; class Mammalia; order Rodentia; family Pedetidae; genus Pedetes; species Pedetes capensis. The sequence continues at coordinate 67,169 of VMDO01004505.1, read as the reverse complement.
TTCTGACAAAAATTTGGCCTCAAAAATAGAAGAGATAGGCATTTTGCTTTTTATCTTAGGTAACTTTCCTTGCAATATTGCCTTTTTAAATGTTATTTTCATTCACCAACATTCGGCCCATCCCCATTCTAGAAGCACATGAAACTTTAAGGTTGGTATGTAGTCAGGGATTTCTTTAAATGGCTATTTTACTTTTATTATTGCTTATTATTTCTTGAATTTTTCCTATAAATTTAAATTAACTTGAGCATATTCATAGGTACAAATGTCCCCATCCATATTTCATAAGTACTTTAATATGAAAAATTTAAAAGACTCTTTAAAAAAATATTTGAATCTTTTTCATAGGAAGGAAAAATTTTCCAGCTCAGACAAGAGCACACCACTCCATGTTTAATTTGTTTGCCAAAGTGAAGTTTGTCTCTTTGCTTGCTAGGCTATCACATTTGAGTGTGCTAGGCTAGTTGTTCTGTTCTGTTCTTTCTTTTAAATAGTTGAGGCTTGAAGGGAATGGTGGGTATGCCCACATTCAAAGCCCGCCCAAATGTGCCACAAAATTTCATCCCTCGCTTGCTATCCATCCACCTCTCTTGCTGTTCTCATTTGGGGAGGTTTAAAAGTATAATTCATGTTTTTAATCATACGTATCTCATCCCATATTCTTCCTCTCCCGTCTATGGCACTTGAATCATCTTTCGCAAGGTATTTTTATTCCCGGCCGTGCTTTCAGAAGTGGGCAGATAGGAAGCGGACACTTGGCCATGTCGCGTGACCTCATTTGGGAACACATCTTGAAAATGTATTGAACGCTTTCTGAGCCCGGAGACAATGGGTTAGGGTCTGAGGTCCTCCGCCCTGACCTTTGGCTGGGTGAGAAACGTCGCCCGCTGCCTCTGCTCCTCAGCTGCTGTCACAGAGGAAGAGCGTCCGCTCCAACCTCCGCCAGGCAGCAAAAGCAAAGGCGGCTGCTGAGCGCACCGGCTGCCTGCGCCCTGATACTGTGTCTAAAAATACACCCACCGAGAGGCTGGCATATGCTCATGCCTTGGTGCGAAGGAGCTCTCGCCTGGGTTTCTTGCTGTACCCATCTACATTCTGGAGCAAGGAATTAAACGATCCCAGAAGCCCTGCCAGGTTTTGATTTGCCATTGTCTCTGCTTCCTCGTTGCCTTTGAATGGGGCCCTTGATCGAAGGCTTTCATAGACCAGCCGGTGCTGATGGGGTCTGTGACTTGAGGATGGCGCCTGCTCGCTCCCGTGTGCTCTCTCAGGCATGATTTTCTTTTCTTTGGGGGAGGTTAGAGAACCCTAGGCAGAGGCTGTACCTGCCACGTTAGAACTCCGTTGTCACTGCTGGGGCAAGAGCCAAGGAGCACACAGGTCGGTGGGTCACCTTGCCGGCTATTTGGCACCCTTTGCTTTCTCTTTCTCAGCCTTGCTAGGATTTTTGTCTCTCTTCACGATCGGGGTTCGATGGGGGTTTCCTAGCCCTCCCCGCCCCTGCTCTGGCTCGATCAGGATTCTTTCTCCTGATTTGTAACACCTCTGCTCATTAGCAAAGCTTGCGAGACTCATTCTCTAACCCTGCAGCTCAGTTCCCTGCTCTATTGTTGGGTCTTCTGTTTGAGTGTCAGCTCCAAATTTCCGAGCAGCTGTAGTTCCCACACATGTTAAGCGGGGTGCAATTATTTTTTGGCCGAAATTTTGTGTATGGAGAAAGGAATTTTTTAAAAAAATTGCTCTTTGGAGTGATTGTCCCAAGAAAGGCAATAAAGAACAGAGGGCAGGCAGTTGATGGCGCTTTGCTGCCCGTGCTGTGGCTTGGCTGGACATTCTTGTCTCGAGGTGAGACTGGCTGTCTTGTTTACCGAGAGAGAGAAAGATGTTAACCTTAAAGATAGTGTCTGTGCCTGGCTTGAGATAATTCTAACAAGAAGTGCTCAGGAAAGAAATGCTGCTTTTCATGCATGGGAAAGGAGGGACAAAGCCACAAATAACATTAGGTGTACAGTAGACCATTCCATCCGAAATGATCCATATTTAAAGGTGAGCAAGTGCGACTGTTACTTCTGCTTGTCTTTCTCCTTGGGTATTCAAGTTAGCAGTATGTGGATGTCCTTGAACACTGAAAGGCAGGGCATTGTTTTTCAAAAGCTTATTTGTTCGGAAATTTCTGTAAAACGAGATAAAAGAATTCCTTATTTTGTTTCGGTGGTTAGCGTGGAGCACATACAATGTGAGCTAACACAGACGTGTCCAGGATAAGCTGTTACTCATATTGAACAATTAAACACACACACACACACACACACCCTCTACAAGCCCACCCAATGTTACCCAAAATCTAAGCTTGAGCTTAAACCAAAAGGCTTTCATCTGTGAGGAGAATTCATCATCTTATATACCTTTCTGTAACTGAATATTTCTCTCTTCTTCATTGCTACTTTCTTAGCTTCCTTCCTAAAAGTCACCGAAATGGACAAAGAACTCTACCATGTAGTTCATTTCAGTCCTAGTGGCAGCTGATTAAAATGGAGCAAGGCTCAAATATGCTATTAACTCTTGTCACCTGGCATTTCCTTTTAGTTCAGCTTAATACATTTTATCTCCAGTGATGCCAAAGAAATGTACATACTTATAAACCATACCTAATTAGGAGGCTGGATCTGCTAATGACTTGTAATACTACATAGATTAGAGAATTAAACAAAAATAGGAGGAGGAGGAGGAGGAAGTGATGAGGAGGAGGAGGAGGAAGAGAAGGAAGAAAAGAAAACAGGAGAAGGTGCCATTGTTTGCAGCCAGCAAGTTGTGTGATCCAGGTGCTGGAGCTTGTACGTGTCTTTCCACCTTTGATCCTTCAGAGGCGTTGCAAGTCTCAGCTATTGCTGACTAATTGGTAGTTGAAGTAACCGCTATAGGCTCCTTAGATTAGAAATGCCCGCAGACGTGTGTGTCTTGATTCAAACATTAAGGAATGCACACTCTCTCTTACTTACACAGGCAGAAAGTCTTCATACTTAATAGAGGTGTGATGGAGATTGCAGGTCATAAAGCAGAAGAGAGCGAGAGAGGCAGAAAGAGACAGGGAGAGAGGGACAGAGAGAGAGAGAGAGAGAGAGAGAGAGAGAGAGAGAGAGAGATGGCTGGCAGCAACTATACCCCTGCATAGTTCTAAAATGCATTTGCAAATGCAGAAGCCTTCAGAATCATCCACCAGTTCAGACACCCTTTTTATTTCTTCTCTGCGGGACGCCTTCATCCAGACTATTCGCAAAAAAACGGAAAAGGTGAGAGCCCTGCCATGTTAGCTCAGAATTCATCTGATTTCCTTTTTTCCCCCCTGCCTTGTATTCCTCAATCCATTGTCCATGCATCCGATGGCAGCCGCCCTTGCTCTTGAATGCCAGCGTCACAGCAGGAGCAGAAAGAGGGCCAGGGAAGGCATTGTCAAAGCCACGGTTGTCTATTGTTTCTTTGCTTTCACGGCTCTGCTTTTTTTTTTTTTTTTTATTTTTTTCTGAGGCTTTCCTTCCTAGTGGCCTCTGTCCAGGAGGAGGGAGAAAATTGCAGGAGGTAGTGGAGTACTAGAGCGGAGGCTTTTTTTTTTTTTATTGCACACTGTTTTGATAAACAGCTCAGCAGTGCAGTCCACAGAATTTGGAAATACAGGAGGAGTAGAGGATTCAGGAGGGAGACAGAGGGGGCGGCTTTGGAGACTTGCTTGTTCCAGTCTCCCTGCCAAAGGCAGTTTCTTACGAAGGACTTCCGTGGTGCTATTTGTTCTCTGTTGCGTTTCCAGTTTTAAAAAAATCGTGAGAGAAGTCTTATTCATCTGTCAAGCTTCCCATTTGTGTATTTATTTACTTTTTGTTTGGTGTAATAAGTAGGTAGAAATTTGAAGGAAGGAAGGAAGGCCAGATCTGCGGTTTGTGATTTGCTCAAATATTGAAATCAGCTTAGTTTGCATCTATGATTGTCTTTTTCAGTTCATTTAAGTTTGCATGTGAAATTTGTGTGGTAATTTTCTGATATACATTACAAAAAAAAAAAAAAAAACCCAGCAAAAAAACCCCAACAAAACAAAAAACAAAAGAAGCAACAACCACAAAAACCTGACCATTGTTCATGTAGCCGTAGGTCTTCGTATTATGTTATTTTGTACCTTAAACATAGCTGCTCTTTTGGGTGACATTTATGAGCAAGTGGTTATCTTGTATGAACAGGCCAACTCCTGATAAGCCCCAAAGTTTTCAAAGACTACAGAGTTCCACCCCAAAAATAGATACATAGGAAGAGATTGCAAATGGGGATTTGACATAAGATGGAAAGGCTGGAAAGTACCCCAGCAATTTTAACTTTATGCAATTTCTATGTCTTCAAAATAATAAAAGTGATTAAAACTGATTCTACCTAGGAAGAATGACAGGAGTGGATGCCATGTCAGATTATACTTAAACAATTTAGGCACAAAACAAACACATTTATACATTTGACAAACTGAGTTTTACTACCAAAAAAAATCACATGTCTAAGTGGTTCTGTATCATTTTCTTTTAAACGTTATATTATCTATAATGATCTAGAAAAAATTATTCCACATTGACCTTTTTCTTTTCACAAGCCACCTAACTTCTGGCTTGAGTTGAAAATTCTTCCCAGTTTTCAGAATTTGCTAAGTATTCAGCAGTGCAGTTTTAAAATGTATTTTAACTCGAAAGAGGATACATCTGCCTGCAGAGGAGGAGATATTTTCTTTTGAGAAGTCGCTCTCTTTTCTATCACCTGCTGGTGGGTTGGTGTTCAACATGAACTCATGATTTCTTTCTTTCTCGAATAATGACCACAGTCTGTCTGTGAACGTGAGGGTGGGAAAACTCTTGGATTCCATAAGAAAACACCACACACTGGAAGTCTGAGATCTCGTGTGTGAACATCTGGTCTGACACACTACAAATCAAATACATTCTCTCCCTTCCCTTCCTCACTGCCTTCATTTACAGGACTCAGGCTGAGCAGACCAAGCCACCCTGCTTCTCTTTTGTGAAAGGCCAGTTTGAAATGTCTATAGAAAGCAAACTTCTCGAAGAAATGCAGAGCAGGCCCTGGTTTGAATGCAAGTCTGAATTTAATTGCGGCCACCCTGGAAGTCCACTGTTTAATTTCCAGCCGGCATCTTTATAGCAATTCTAGGCCAGGAATTGTAAGCAAGGAAAATTTATCTGTGCTATAGTTGCACACACACATACACACACACACACACGTATAGTGTATATATATACATTTTATATATGTGTGTGGATATATACATTATATATATGTATATGTGTGTGTGTGTGTGTGTATTTAATGTTTGACAAGCTATGTTGGACTGATTCAAAAGTCAAAATGAATGATTCCAAAGCCTTTTTGAAAGGAGAAATTGATATCGCTAACTTCTTCAAAACACTTTGGATAGAGAGAAATGGACAACCCCATCTCATGATCAACTCTGCTTTGGCCCAGGGTGAAGTGGTGAGGTGGTGGGAGGTTATGACCGAAATATCATAAGGCTGGGTTGTCTTTCCATTTAAAATGCCAGAAGAGGCAAAGAAGTGAATGGAAGGCTCAAGGTCTCTAGGAGGAAAGCAGACTAAACCAGTTCCTTTTGCACGTCCAAATGCTGTAGTTCTCCATGGAGTGGGGAGGAATATTCATCCCTGCGGGAACAGACTTGGAGGGAGCCCATCTGAGCCTGTGCCCTCTGCAGATATTTAACTTCTTTTGGAACCACTTGAAAGGAACAGCTGAGCTCGGGGCCAACATCGATCCCCAGGCATTTTAAGAGCACAGGTTCAAGGTCAAACATTCATCCAAATATTTCACACAGCTGCCTGGGGTGGTTTCAGTAGGCATAAAACTTTTAAACCAGACAGGAGACCTACTCTGGCCATTTCTTTAAAATGAGTTTGTTCTACCTCTAATATTTGTATGTATTGATTGATCACGGTTGAGTCAAAATATTATCTATGCCTGATATCATGTGAGACCCCAAATTACAAATATCTTTTAAGAAGAAAGGAAAACAGTACTTTCTGGTATTTTAGGAGAACATTTTAACAAGAATAAGCAAAAAACCCCACAGGTATATGCATACAGAAGATAAAACAGTGTGTAGCCCCTTTACTCCTTGCTCATAGTGCCCACAAGCTGATATAAAGTACCCACAAAATGATAGAGCACAGCCAAAAATAAAAAACTCATTTCCAGGCTCCTCACTCATTGAGAGGCTGGGATTTAGTTCAGTTGGTAGAGCGCTGTCATACAGTCCCCGAGGTCCCGGGTTCGATTCCCAGCACTGCAAAAATGGGAGAAGGACATGACAATCCACTCCCAGAGCAATCCCAGAATAATCAGCCATTGAAAACCCTATGAGGATCACTATGAGTCAGACAGGACTCCATGGCACCTAACAACAACACTCATTGAAAAGTTTTTTTTTTTTTCTTTAAGCATAATTTGTCATTGAGACTCTACAGTTAAGTGGTAGAAATACTTTTCAGAGTTATCACCTTTTAAACCCTTTAGGATTCCTTTTTTTCCTCTCTCAGTTGGGAAGACAAAATAGGGCTGCCCCTTTTTGAAAGGCTAGCTGGCCTTCTACTACCTAACTGTGTGAGACCTCCACAGATCAAATGCCCATTGAATTTCTTTGTGTTTTCTTTCAGTAGTCAGGGGTTGAACCCAGGGCCTCATGCATGCTGGGCAAGCACTCCACAACTGAACTGTACCCCCTGTCTCTTTTTTTATTTTGAGACAGGAGACAGGTCCATGCTAAGTTGCAAGGCTGCCTCTGGCCTTAAATTTGCCATCTTCCTGCCTCAGCCTCCCAAGTCACTGGGATTACAGGCATGCAGCACAGTGCTTTAGGCCCCCTTTAATTTTGTTTGCAACGTAGGGATCCTATTGCTACTTGTAAGAAGCGTGAAGCATTTGCTCAAGGAAAAATATCTAAAGTGCTCATCAACCAGCACGTGGAACTATTCTTGTAACATTTAGGGAAACAAACAAAACTCCTAACCATTGGTTAAATTAGCAAAGGAATAGTGCTTGGATACAACGTTTTATGTTCAAGGAGCTGGGTTTAAAAATAAGTGAATATGGAAAATGAGGATGGTTATCTATAAGGAGCGCTCTGATAGAGCTCTATTCCCACCTCCCCTTTTTTTGTGGAGGGGGAAGGAAGTAGGCACTATTCTGTTCATATGGACCGGCTAGGCAAACCACATCTGAGACTTTCTTGAAGGTAATTATGTTGACAATTGATATGTTAAGTAGATTACAAAGCTCTCATGTATATTCTAAGAGAAGTTATATGGTAATCCATGGCTGGTATATATATTCATTTAGTGTGAAATCTTATATAAAAGAAACAGTAGGGATTTAGAAAAAATGCTCCCTCTCCCCAGTTCTCTGGGGTAAATTTGGAAGAACTGCTAAACAGAAAGTTTGTGGGAGGATATTGAAACAGTTCAGGTGAGCAATCCTTAAATGCGTTAACGATATTGACCTCTACCCTCTGACCCACTAGCCCCTGTCTCTTGGAATCCTCTTCTCTTACCCTTACCCTACTCTCTGTCAAGAATGAACAAAAATAAAACCTGATGGAAAAAAGCAATACCATCACTCAGTGAGATCAGGTCATCTTAGCGTAAGTCAAAACCTCATAGAATAAATGGATTTTATCCAATTTATTGAAGGATATATTGTTGTTAGGTGCCATCAAATTGTTGTTCGACTCATTGCAACCCTACGTACAACAGGTGAAACACTATCGTCAGTGCTTTTCTGCTATCCATAGTGTTTTCAATGGATGATTAATTGTTTTTTGGGAGTGAGCTGCTGGGTCCATCTCCCAAGCCTACAGCACCTGGTGTTGCCAGGCAGTCTCCCATCCAAGCACTAAGGAAGCCGGACCCTGCTTAGCTTCTGAGATCTGACAGGATCAGATGTCACAGTGGTACAGCTACAGGCCATTAAAGGATATCGGTTATTGTTATGACACAAAACCCTTTTCCAATAAGTTAAAGTCATTTGGCTATCAAAATCTAATTCATCTTTAGAGTCTTGAAGGAGAGGTGTCTTTTTCTGACATAAATGGAGGGAAACTGAGCATCAATAAGAGTTTTGGCTTGCCTATGGTTAAGAAACATTTGGTACTGGATCATGTACAGAGACTGAGAGTCATGCTCCCCAGGCGTGCCTTGGGCCAGTGTGCACTGTTTTTCAAGGTTACCCTTGAGATTTCATAGGAATTCAGTTTCTTCTCTGGGGTCATTAGTGTGACCAAAGACCTAGACTCCCCCTCAGAAACTTATGATCAACTGAGTTTCAGTTAGATAGGAGAAGACGTTCTGGTGTTTTGTTGCATACCAGCATGACTATAGGTAATGATAATATACTATTTCATAAAAGCTAGAAGAAAAAATACTCTACGTTTTCACTACAAAGAAAAGATTAATATTTGAGGATATATATATATATATATATATATGTATGTATGTATATATATTCTGATTTACAAATTGTACAATATGTGTTGTTAGGTGCCATTGAGTTGAGTCTGACTCATAGTGACTGTACGTACAACAGAATGAAACACTCCCTCATTGTTAACTTTTTTTAATGTTTGATCCCATTGTTGCAGCCACTGTGTTTCTTCTCATTCTGAGTCATGCCACATCAGCAGGAGGAGGTCCCAGGGGCTTTACTCCATTCCCATCATTAAGGTTGGCTCTACTTTGAGGAGGCAACTCTTCCCCACTCGTTTCTTGAACACCTTCTAGTCTGGGGTGGGCATTCTCTGGCACTATATTTGACAGCACTTCTCTGTAATTCATGGGGCTTTTAATGACAGTTGTTTCAAGAGTGCACTGCTGCATCCTTCTCCCTAGTCTGTCTTAGTCTGGAAGCTCAGCTGAAACCTGTCCACCATGGGTGGCCCTGCTGGTATCTGAAATACCAGTGCATAGCTTTTAGCATCACAGCAACATGCAAGCCCCCACATCATGATCAGCTGACAGACATATGGGGACATAATGTAACATATATTAACACATCACATGGTACCCCATAAAACTGTACAATTTTTGTGTGGCAACTAAAAAATCAAGTTTTTTCAAAAGAAACAATAGAATAAGAAACTTAATTCAGCAGGATGCTCTTTGCTGGCCTCAGAGACCTATTTCCTGATATGGTGAAACAATCATTTTGCACATTTGAGATGTGCTAAATAAGTTTGAATTTTCTTTCATGGAGACTCAGACTTTGACAAAAGTAGAAAATGGGGACATCAGGACAGACAATCTGAGAAGCCCTGAAGTCCTCAAAAAGTCTCTTGTTAGGCTTTGTTCTACATGGCCAACCTGAGGAATGATTTGAGATGGTGACTCTGATGCAGGGATGTGGGGTATTAGCCAGTGAGAGACTAAATCCTTCTTTGACTGAAGACAGCTGAGAGGGTGGGTACAACCTCTCATAGGCAAGCCTAAGCTGGTTCAGGAATATTCAATAAGAATTTGTCAATTGACACCCATTTGTTGATGGCTTGCTGTCGGTTCAGAGCTGGAGGAGAAGCCATAGAAAATATGTTGTGGTGTTGTTGTTAAGTGCCAACGAGTTGGTGTCCGACTCATAGCAACACTACGTACAACAGGTGAAACAGTATTATTAGTGCCTCTCTGCTATTCATAGAGTTTTCAATGGCAGATTGATTTTTGGAAGTAGGTTGCTGGGTCCGTCTCCTAAGCCTATATAGCACCTGGTGTTCCCAGGCCATCTCCCATCCAAGGACTAACGAGGCCCAACCCTGCTTAGCTTCCAAGATCTGACAGGATTGGACACTATAGTAATCTGGCTGCAGCCATAGAAAACATAAAAGTGGTAAAAGATGGAGTAAGTGTGCTGGAAGAATTTGTTATGTGGAAAGAAATGAAAATAAATTCAGCTTAGTTGTCCCAATGGCAATATGCCACGAGGAAGAGAGAGATAAACACATGGTTACAGATATAGTCATGAGCTGGTAATTTCCATAAAATGTGGTGTCACCATGTGCTGTGGTTTTGGAAGCCTCTCTCTGCCATTTCTAAGGCTCTGAAAGGCTTCCTAGGGAGACAATGTCTAATCCAAACTTTGCCCAAAGAATTATTGTTGTTGTTGTTGTTGTTGTTAGGTGCCATCAAGTCGGTATCCGACTCATAGCAACCCTCATAGGGTTTTCAATGGCTGACTGTTTCGGGATTGCCTTGGGAGTGGATTGCCAGGCCCTTCTCCCAGTTTTGCAGTGCTGGGAATTGAACTCGGGACCTCAGAGACTATAGCACAGCGCTCTACCAACTGAGCTAAATCCCAGCCCAAAGAATTATTAGTGTCCATGAAAATTGTATACATTTATTTTGTGCAGGTGCTGGGATTCAGAGAAGGAAAAGGTGGAGTCTCTCTTTGAGGGGATGGTGGTGTGGTTCAGGAGATGGACCTAGGTTATGACACACACCACGCACACAGAGTAGCCAAAGGAGCAGCACCATCTGCCCGGAAGACAGTGGGCATTGGTGAACACTTCGTGGAGGAGGTAGCATTGGGGCTGAACACTGAAAGTGAAGTCGAATTTTCCCAGATAGGGAGAGAGAGATGAGAATAGGAAGCAACACCAAGAGGGTGAGCTGGCGTGAACGGAGGCATGAGTTAGCCAAAGAGTGTAGTGTGCAGGGCTTCAAGCAGAACCCAAGCCCAAACCCTGAACTTGAGGTCCCTCTAAGCAGTTGGTAACATGGGAAACTGGCGTTTGGAAGACCTTAAAAGCACAGATGCCCAGGTTGATTGTGAAGCAATAGAAATAGCGTGCCAGTGCTCCATACAAGTGACAGAAAATCAGAGGAAGTAGAGGCCAGTGTTGATGGCAGCAGACAGATAAGTTCCCGGAAAAGGGGAACTTCAGTTACATCTCAAAGCACTAGTAGGATATTCCACTTTGAGAGAGGTGGAGACTGAAACTGGAGATAATTTACAAAAAAAAAAAAAAAAAAAAAAAAAAAAAAAAAAAAAAAAAAAAAAAAAAAAAAAAAAAAAAAAAAAAAAAAAAAAGCATGGGATGAGAAAGAACAAGGCTGTTTCCATAGGGCAGGGGAGTAATATAAGTGACTCAATAATATAATGCAGTACCTTTCTATGTAGTGTCCTTTTCAAGAAGGATCCATTGTTTTTCCAAATTCACAGAAGAAGAAACAGGTTCAGAAAAGTTAAATAACTGTCTCACCTCGTTGCAAGCAGTGCAGTGTATTTGAACCACAATCATTTAGCTCTAGACTCTTGTTCTGATCTATTAGTCTCTTCAAAATGGGGTTCTTTCGTAATTATTTTACTATTCCTCCTGGATAGTTGGTAGCCTGAAACACAGTAGACTCTCTGTACATATTTCTGGATTTAAAGTAACCATTATCAGTTCTTTTGTGCATCAGTTGAATTATTTGCCATTTACACTTCAGACTGAAGGAAGAAATGTAATGTTTTCTGACTAGAAATGTAAAGATCGGCTAATCCAGCCAGCTCACTCTATAGAAGTAATCGAGACTCTGGGGAAGGAAGAAACCAAAAATCTCACATCCAGTTAGCAGCAGAGCTGGACCCATACCCAGATCTCAACTTCTCAACCAGAACTGTTCTCACATACCACTCAGTCCAAGAGAACCACATATGCAAAGCGTGAATGCGCCCTCCCCCTTTCGCGCTCCCCGAAGTTAGATGGAAGTGAAAAACAAGGATAGGCACTGGAGGAGATTTGGTAGGCAAAAGCTCTGGCTGTTTCTTCGGTGAGTACTCTAATCATTGAGGAAAGGAAGGCAGAGACAGGAATCGGACACAGGAATGAGTGAGCAATGCATCTAAGAACAGTCATCAGAAGAAATAGAGGGTTGGGGAGGGAGTAGACTTTCCTGTGGACAGTGAGGGAATGCGATGCTGTCCCTTAGCTGGCCTTCTTTCCTTTGTTGTTGTTGTTGTGAGGTGCCATCGAGGCGAGTCCGACTCATAGCGACCCTATGTACAGCAGATTGAAACACTTGCCGATTCTGTGCCAGGCAAACAATCTTATTTATGTTTAAGCCTACTGTTGCAGACACTGTATCAATCCATCTGGTGGAGGGTTTTCCTCTTTTGCGTTGACCTGCCACTCTCCTGAACATGATGTCTTTCTCTAGGGATTGAGCTCTCCTGACTACATGTGTGAAATATGTAAGATGCAGTCTGGCCATTCTTGCTTCCATGGAGCACTCTGGTTGCACTTCTTCTAGGACAGATTTGTTGGTTCTTTTGGCAGTCCATGGTATATTCTGGGAGAAGGGCCTGGCAATCCACTCCCAAGGCAATCCCTAAAGAGTCAGCCATTGAAAAACCCTATGAGGGTTGCTATGAGTCGGATACCGACTTGACGGCACCTAACAACAACATGGTATATTCAGTAGACATCTCTAGCACCACAATTCAAAAGCATCAGTTCTTCTCCTGTCTCCCTTGTTCAATATCCAGCTTTCACAACCATAGGATGTGACTGAAAATACTGTGGCATTCTTTCCTTTGTAAGACACAATCTCACCTGGTGACGACAGATGAGAAGAAATGCCATGCCAGGGTGGAGAGCCGAGCAGGAAGTCCTGGGAGGCCCAGAGATAACGGTCTCCCCCAGGCTGTCAGTGACAGGGTTAGGTTAGATGTATTTTACCTTTTGTTTGTCACTTCCCCTCTCAATTAAACCCTTGCCCAAAGCTAATGAGCCGCCTCTCCCCAGAGGCAGGTGGAGAAATCCCTGGAGCTGCCCCACCCCGCCTTAGATGCGGTCCCTAAGGGTAGCCAGGCTCTGGTCTCTGTCAGTAGTGAGTGCTGGCGCTGGTGGCCTCCCTGTTTAGTCACCACCATGTGGGTCCAGGTGGCTAGTGTAGTCCCTTCAGCCTGAGCTGGGGGACTCGGTGGAATATCCCTATGCATATCCACTGGTTGCCTAGGAAGAGTCACTTCTTGTCCCCTACTTCCTGCTGGCCTGTCCTGGGCTCAACTCCACTCTCACTTTCCCTGCTCTATCTGCACAGTTTGAATATGATCACAAACTGGCCTCATTCTTCCCTCTGCTCTCCTCTCCTCTCCTCACTTCTCCTCTCCTCCCCTCTCCTCTCTCCCCTCTTCTCTTTTCCCTTCCTCTCCTCTATTTCTTTTTCTTTTCTTCCCTCTTTTTCTTTTCTTCTCCTCTCCTCTACTGTCCTTTTCTTTCCATTTCCTTTCCTTTTCTTTCCCCTTTTCTTTTCCTCTCCCCTCCCCTCCTCTGCCTTCCTCCCCTCTTTTCTTTTCCTTTCCTCTCTCCTCTATTTCCTTTTCTTTTCTTCTCCTTTCCTGTCCTTTTCTTTCCCCTTTTTATTTTCCTCTTCCCTCCCTCTTCTCCCCTCCCCTCCATCTTCTCCCCTCCCTTCCTCTTCTCTCCTCTCCTCTCCCCTCCTCTCCTCTCCTCTCCCTGCTAGCGATCAAACATAGGGCCTGTGCATGCTACTCAAGTGCTCTACCCCTCAGGCTGCAGACCTCACTGTCTGCTTGTCTCCTCTTGCCCTCAGATTATATCTTTGTTGTTTTAAAATGCATTATTATTTTCTTTTTATTCTTTTTAATTAACTGTAGAGAAACTTATATATGTATTTTTGCTATACATTTCTGTAAATGTAATCTGTTTTGATTCATGGAATCTTCAGAATATAGGACATCCATCACTCCAGAAAACTTCTTCCCTGCCAGTGCTCTGAGGTCAGACCACCCACCTGTCCTCCTCTATCCCTGCATCCTGTGACCTGTTGAGAATGTCACATAAATGAAATCATGTGAACATAACTTTTTTGAGAATGGCTTTTTCCACTTCATAATACCTTTGAGACTCATGCATGCTGTTGTATGGGTCGACAATGTGTTCCTTTTTATTGCTCAGTAGTATTCCACTGTATGGTACTGTTCTTGGCTTATCTATTCACTGATTAAAGGACATTTGGATTGTTCCTACTTTGGGATGATTATAAATAGAATTGCTGTAAGTATTTATGTCTAGGTGTTCATGTGACTATGTTTTTTTTTCCCCCCTCTGAGGTGAATACTGAGAAGCGGGACTGGTGGGTGAACCTCTTAATTTGGGTTCCTTCCCACTTCTGAGCCTAGGTTTACCTCACTCCTTGGATTTCTAATACAAGGCAGGATTTCCTGCCTTGACTACCAGTTTTATTTCCACCTCTTTCTTTGCACAGCCTTCCTCTTCCTGGCTGGGAACTCCCAGCGCATAATCAAAGCAGAGCCCATTTTAATTAGGCCAAATCTCTTTCAGCTCTGAATTTGCTGTGATTTGGATTATTGCACCAGCATTGTAGGACCCTCTGCTGGCGGATCCACAAAGCTGGCTTCCTGCCTGTGCTAAGCAAGGAACTAGGTATAGTGGGAAAAAAAAGAATGAAAGAAAAAGAAATGGGAGAAGGAAGGAGGTGTTGTGGCGAACTCCCATTGTAGTGACAGCCTGACGAGGACACTTCATGTATTTGATGCTACACATATAGATAAACGCTGTAATATTTTTGTGGATCTCTACAATATTGTACTTGTCTTTTCAATTGTAGGCAAAGATGGGCTGTCTGGAAAGCTGGACTCAGCCTGGAGCCTGCCACCCAGATTGCTATTTCGTGAAGCCTTCCACATACAAATGACTCCGATCCAAACATTCAAAGCTGATCTTGGAGGGCCATCTGGTTCTTGCTGGTTCTAAAAGCTTCATTCAGCCTGGGGTGTGGATCCAGTTCAAAAGATAGTGGGAGCTCTTCATGGGGGTTTAATGTGTTCCCCTGACCAAGGATGGAAGCCAGCTTTTAAAAACAGCCCACGCGGATGCTCCAAAGGCTGACGGATGATGTCTTTCGTAGGTCAGTGGCAGTCTGATAAATATTTAATCGACGATGATGCGGTTGTATAGCGGTTTTGAAACACAAACACACACACACACAGACACAATTTTGTATCATCAAGAAGCATGTGTTAATTTGTTTGAGTGTCTGTAGCAGTCTGGGAATTAGGCTGAACCAGCATGTCTTATCAGAGCCATGTAATCATCGTGATGTGTCAATTTTAATTTGAGAAGACAATACGGCCACCCTTGCAGTTTGCATGCCGGTGCTGACGTGTCTGCGTTTCTGATCAAAGGTATGGCCGCCTACTCAGTGGCCCAAGGACGAGGAGCCTTTCCTGTCTGGGAGGCTCACAGCTTGAATAGGGCTGGAGGCTTGTGATCTCAGTCTCAGCTCTGGGCTCCGACCGAGTGCAGGCAGAGTCATGAGGGGGGAGCGGGGCATCCGGGGATATGATTGAAGACACCCATCTCGGAAGGGAGACCCATGCAGTGGCTACTCCCTTCACCTCTTGTTTCTCTGGGCTTTGGCATGCGCGGGGAGCGGGGGTGTGTGTGGGGGTGCATGCCTTCCTTGGCTCACGCAGACCAAGCCAAAGTGCGTCCTGTACTGTGGCATTGAAATTCACTCATGAATGCTTTCTCGCACTCCAGGACGCGAGGTAAGGGAGTGCAGGGCCTCTGTCTTATTTCCTACACCCCCAGCTGGGCAGGGCCTTCAGCATAAAGGAGTCGCACAAAGGCAGCTTACTGAATGCTGAGGATAAAAGTGTGGCTCTTCCAGGGCACCGATACGTTGGATGATATATGTGAATGCCGGGGTCATGGGAAACAATGGCACCTCTACCCCCGATGATTAGTCTTCCCTGTGTTCCTTCTCAGGGAAGCTTCTGGTGTCTTGTATCCATCCATTCTTATCCTTCTGAAACGACAGCACCTCCGGAAATCTTCACTGCTGAAGAGGGACTGAGGGGCTCTTAGATGACAGAAGCTTGGTAAGTTTTATCAGCACATGTAACATTTGTTTTCAGAACCAAATAACTACAAAGATCACTCAGTGCTCATGGCCTGCCACAAACGTGAAGCACCACGGTAAGGACTGAAGACATTTTTGGCTGTCCTAATATGTCTATTCTGTAGAGATGAAGATGGCATTTTAAATGACTTTTTCTCAGTGGGGAAGTTTAACATTATTGGTTTTGTCAAGATCTAGGGAGCCTCGTGGTCCACAAGGAAGACTGGAGGGGGCTCTGTTGTTTCACAGGGTGTTTTCACTTCGGCTCTCCCTCTTCCCTTTGCGTGGCATACTTTCACACCTCATCTTAGGATTTTTTTGAGAGTGGCTTTTCCAGGGTGCTACTGTGGTGCCTTCCAGCGTTGGCCAGGGCATTGGAGACCCAAGTTGGTTTCTGGTGAGGTTACTGATGATGACAGTTATAGTGCATCTATTTGTTGTGAACATAAAAATTTGCATCATATCCATTTTTAAGTGGAAAGTGCAGTAGCATTAAACACATCCATGGTGCTTTGCTTCTTTCACCACCATCCATCCAGGGAGCCTGTTTCATCTTGCAAGTGACACTGTAAAATGATGATACTTCCTTCCTCTCCTTCTGCCCCTGGACACCCACCCTGCTATTCTCTGTCCCCATAAATTTAAACTATCTCATATACTTCCTATAAGTGAAATCTGACAATCTTTGTTGTTTTGTAACAGCTTACGTAACTTAGCACAATGTCTTCCGGGTTCATCCATGTTGGAGCACATGCCGTGATTTTCTTCATTTTTAAAGCTGAATGATACCTTATTGTATGGACATACCACATTTTATTTATCCATTTCTTTGCCTGTGGACATTTGGTTTGTTTCCACCTTTTGGCTTCTAAAAATAATTCTGCTATGAATATGGGTGGGCTGGGATTTAGCTCAGTGGGTAGAGCGCTGCGCTGCAGTCTCTGAGGTCCCGAGTTCAATTCCCAGCACCGCAAAAATGGGAGAAGGGCCTGGCAACCCACTCCCAAGGCAATCCCGAAACAGTCAGCCATTGAAAACCCTAGGAGGGTCGCTGTGAGTCGGATACTGACTTGATGGCACCTAACAACAACAACAACAACAACATGAACATGGGTGCATAGATATCTGTTTGAGTTTCTGCCCACAGTTCTTTCGGATATATACTCAGAAGTGGAAGTGGAGGAGCAAATAGTAATTTATTTTTAATTTGTTGAGTCTTCACTGTTTTTCATAGTGGCTGCAACATTGACATTCTACCAAAGATTCCAACCTCATCAACACTTCTTATTTTCTGTTTTATCTTGTTTGGTTTTTAATACTAGATATCCTGATAGGGTGTATGGTTGTGTCTCATTATGTATTTGATTTGCATTTCTTTAATGGTTAGTGATGTTAAGTATCTTTTCAGGTGTTCACTGGTTATTTGCGTGTCTTTGGAGAAATGTTTATTCAAGTTCCTTTACCTACATTTGAATTGATTTTTGTTATTGCTATTGTTGTTTAGTTAAAGTAGTCCTTTATATATGTTGGGTCCCTTATCAGATATATGACTTGCAAATATTTTCTTCCATTCAGTAGCTTATCTTTTCATTCTATTAATCTCATCCTGAAATGCACAGAACTTTTTTTTAATACCCTAACTTACCTATTTTTTGTTGCCTGTGCTTTTAGTGTCATATCCAAGAAACCATTGCCATATCCAATGTCATGAAGCTTTTCTCTGGGTTTTCCTCTAAGAAGTCTATAATGTGAAGTCTTGTGCTATTTGCTCTAGTTCCTGTTTACACTTCCCACCCTACCTTGGACAGCAAACTTCCTGAGCACAGACAATGCACCTGTTCATTGTGATGTTCGTAGCACCAAGCATATGTCTGGCACATACCAAGTGCTCTCAGTAAGTTATCATTGAATGAAACAATTTCATCTGCTGTAATAAGAATAAACCAAATAATACAGTGATTTCTCCATCTTCATAATAATTATAGTAAGTTTCAAAAATTCTAACTACCTTGAGAACCCATTAAGAAATCTCCGAATTAAAAGGATAATCCTACTTTCAAGGATGTTTTACATTTTATTTATTCATTTACTTTTTCTTGAGGATATTTAGCAGACTGTGTATTTGTGATAATAATTGTGCTCTTACCACACTCGGCCTTGAGTGCCTTTATCAAGTGCCTTGTGCAGGTGGTTTTGTGGTGCTAAAAAATGTGCAAGAAAAGTCCTAAAACCCTGAAGGAAAGAGTGGAGGAGGCACGTACTGAACAGAGAGCTGCCCATGTTGCCCTAACTGGCCTAAGGCAACTTGTTCCCACAGATGAGCCTCAAGGGGAGACGGGAACGTTAGAGTGTGTACAAGATTCCTTCCAGTTCTAAAATTCACAACGCGTAGGTGCTGGTGATGGGACCATTCAAATTTGAGTCAGAATTCAACCACTTCTGGGAAGAAACAAGGACAAGACTCACCACAGGTTGCCTTCTCAGAGAGAAACTGCCAACCCCGAAATAACAGGGAGAGTGGGGGAGAGGACCCTAAGCAGTCTTGGGAGTTACACTTCACTTTTGCCATCAGCGCTGGGGGACATGGGGGCTTTGCAAATAAAACAACATAACTATTCCTGTTGTCATTATTGATTCAAGGACAGTGTGTCTTCAGCCATTCCAGAGGGAATTGTCCTCTACGTGGATGTGCATATGGCATAAGGTCAAAACGAGTCCTTGGTGACTGTGACAGCTTGGATCTTGATTGTCTTCCAGATTTCCATATGTTGGGGACTCGGTGGCCAGTCTGTGGTGCTACTGGGACCATTAGGAGGTGGAGCCCCGTGGGAGGAAAATAGCCACAGGGACAAACCCTAGAAGGGGATATTGGGACCCCTGCCCCTTCTACTCTTTCTCTCTGCTTCCCAGCCGCCACAAGGAACCAGCCATTGTCTACCATGTGGTCGTACCATGACATACCATTCTGCCTCCGGCCCAACGCAATAGGACCAAGTGACCACAGACTGTCATCTCTGAAACCATGAGCCAAAATAGACCTTTGTCCCTGCTAGTTGGTTATCCCAGGGATTTTGGTCACAGTGATGGGAAACTGACTAACACCGTTATGCTATTAGTTAAAACCTTGAGGACTGGCCCCCACCCCCTCTCCACATGTTCCACATTTTCTGGGTAAGAGTCAATGGTCTTGAGAGGCCATTACAGCTACTGTTTCCCTAATAGATGCTGCTATAAGATACAGCCTGTGGTAGACGAGGCAGGTTCAAAACATGCAGTGAGTGCTTACATTTTAAAATCTTGTTGTTGTTGTTAGGGGCCGTCAAGTCATGTCTGACTCATAGCAACCCTCATAGAGTTTTCCATGGCTGACTGTTTGGGTATTGCTTTGTGAGTGGATTGCCATGTCCTTCTCCCATTTTAAAATTTTATTACTGTAAAAGGCGCATTGCCATTAATCTTTCTCAAAATACTGACCCCCGCCCCAACTTTGGACACACGTATCAACTCATTCTTGCCCCTTTCTGAAGTGGGTCTGAAAGTCCTCTCATCAGTGTCTTTAGTTGGGCTGTCATAGCTGCCTGTGTCTTGAGTTGATTCAAAATGTTTACCTTTCGTGGCCATTTTCACTTTGGGGAAGAACCAGAAGTCACACAGTGTTGAATGAAGTTGATGAGGACACACCATGATGCTTTGATTTGACAGACATGGCCATATCAGAAGTGATGTGTGACATGGAGCATTGTCATGATGGAGGATGAACCTAAAGACTCTCCCCAAAGAGGACTTTCTGAACTGCTTTCCAGAGTGGCAGGAGTGATGGGATCAGTGTTTTTGAAGCCAGCAGGAGGGTTTTGAGGAGAATGAGTGGCAATGGATCTTTTACCGTAATATTTTTTAAAATTTAAGCATTCAGTGTATCTTTTGGCCGCACCTCCTATCTTCTATCACAGCAATGACTGGAGCTTTCTGAAACTGAGTGAAC
This sequence comes from Pedetes capensis, assembly GCA_007922755.1. Taxonomy (NCBI): domain Eukaryota; kingdom Metazoa; phylum Chordata; class Mammalia; order Rodentia; family Pedetidae; genus Pedetes; species Pedetes capensis. The sequence goes on along the minus strand of VMDO01004505.1, from coordinate 47,222 downwards.
ATCTTTATGATGTTGATCAAATGGCAAGGCCAAGCTGGATTATCATGGAACCCTGCACTCTGACCTCTGCTCTTCCTATGGGAGTCAGGCTTGGGCAGGCCACTTACCCTTGCTGGGAATGGGTTTCCATAAGTGTAAAATGGGAAAGGTTTTATGTATTTGTATGTGTGTGTGTGTGTATAACATATATATATATATATATATATATATATATATATATATATATATTATTACATAAATGTTGTTAGGTGCCATGGAGTCGGTATCTGACTCATAGCGACCCTCATAGGGTTTTCAATGGCTGACTGTTTCGGGATTGCCTTGGGAGTGGATTGCCAGGCCCTTCTCCCATTTTTTTTATGGTGCTGGGAATTGAACTCAGGATCTCAGAGACTGCAGTGCAGTATTCTACCAACTGAGCTGAATCCCAGCCCCTATTACATAAATATTATATATATTATATAAACTATATATATTTTATATAAATATTATATATAATATTTATGTAATAAGAATAATATCTATTTATTTCATTTCCCCTCTTTCTTGAAAGTTTGTGAAATAGCTCAGTTGGTACAGTGCTGCTCTGTGCGCCCTGAGGCCCTGGGCTTGATCCCCAGCACCACAAAAATGGGAGAAGGACCTGGATGCCCACTCCTGAAATAGTCTCCGAATAATCAGCTATTGAAAACCCTATGAATAGCAGAGAAGCACTGACATAGTGCCAGCCATGGCCCAATGTCAGGGAGTTTTTGTTCTGTTGTACATGGGATCACTAGGAGTTGGACTCAACTTTGACAGCACCTAACAACAACTTTCTTGAAAGAGGGATAAGTGAGACTTTGTTTTGTGTGTGTGTGGTCCTGAGGATTGAACCCAGAGCTTTGCACTAGGCAAGAACTTCTATCACTGAACTATAACCTCAGCCCTTTTTCGTTTTTTATTTGATACAGGGTCTTGCTAAATAAAGTAGGATTATCCTTTTAATTCAGAGATTTCTTAATGGGTTCTCAAGGTAGTTACACAGGCTACCTCTGGCCTGGAACTTGCAATCCTCCCACCTCTGCCTCCGGAGTCACTGGGAGTACAGGTGTGGCCACTATACCTGGTGAGGAGAACTTTAATTGAGCACCTTCCATGTGCTAGATGCTATGCCATGTGTCAGTATACATTATCCTAATAATCCTCAAACAGCTTTACAGAGGGTCATTGTTAGGTTCATCTCAGGATACAATGCTCAGTGCTCAGAGAGATTAAGTGACTTATTCAAGATCACACAGTTAATACATAGTCTAGTCAGGATTCTATCACATGTCTGCTGGATCTAAGGCCAGTGATCTTTCTTGTATATCAGTGGACTTGGACACAGTGCCAGGTGGACATATTCTGCACTTATGAGAAGCTGTATCCTCCTCCTCCCATGGCTAAAGTTGCTAATTTGCTGCTTTCCTTTAGGGTTCCCCAAAAGGGGCACCATCAGCCTTTGAGTCCTGGTTCTTACCCTTGCTGAAGGCCTGATAGCACCTGTTTGCCCCAAAAGCCATGTTTTCCAGGGGAGGAAGTTCTATTTGGTCTGAGTTGAGGGACAAACAGTTGCTTCCAAGACAAAGATCCCAATGCGACTTCCTCTATCCGGGATCCTGCCTTGCAGCCTTTTCCCTCTCTCTCTTTCCCTGTCCCTAATCATACTGGCCACATGCTCGCTCTCCTTGCAGCCCTGGCAAGCTGATGGTGTCCAGATGTCTGCACTGGGGCCTGGATTCACAAAAGGCCAAGGTGACGTCCATTCTGCATCTGGCTTATTTGATGCCGGAGGAGGGAGCGCGGAGGTCCCGAGAGAGCAAGAGAGATTTGCCTCCTGCAGGGGTCTGGATAAGCCCCAGCTAATCTCCATGGCTTCTTAAGGGCACACCTGCTTGTCTGCCAGCCAGCAGCCTCCGCGCTCATTTCGCCTGGGACAGCTGGGGTCAGAGGGCCTCCAGAAAGCCTTTTATCTCTCCCCGCCCCACTGGGCCCCCCTCAGCAGCACCTGTGTCTGCACATAAGACTCCCTTTGAGGAGAGGTCGAGATGGTGTCCCCCCAGAATGGGGGCCAGTGCCCTTTCCCTTCCTTTGAGGTGGCTCGCTTGTTCCTTCCTTTTAAATAAGGATTTGATTCAAACTTTATCATGCATGACTCCACCTTCATCCTGCTGGGGCTAAGCTGATGAGAATTAGTTTCTGGGCTGCTCAGCTGGGCACACGTAGTAGGTGCTCAGTAAGTAAGGATGCTGTCTGATTATGATCTGCTCGCAAATCCGGAAAGAGATACTGTCAACGTTCCATCTGTTTCATCCTTGGAAGGTCATAGTCACACGGACAATAGGAAAATGTCAGCGAACTCTGAGTCATTTCTGTCTGGCTGTGGGGGGCTGACCTTCTCCCCTCTCTCTCTCTTTGCAAATCACATTCTCCTTCTCAATTATCTGTAGGGGCAGTTAGTAGTTACATTGATTTCTCCACGAGATTTCTGGTCAAGATGGGTGGCCAGAGGTGGCTCTTTGGCTCAGGGGGCCATTGGGCACCATCCTCTCTCTCACTGAGTTTTCTCTTTCTTGTTTTCTTTTCATGTGCCTTTTCCCTCCCTCTCTCATCCTCTTTACCCGCACAAAAATAGACACCGATCATTTCTGAAGAGGGTTCTGTTAATGGTCACTGGCATGAGAATGTAGCTGTTAAAATCTAACTAAAACAGTTGTGATCCTCTCTTCCGTTGTACTTGTTAAGTGCGATGTAGGCTTATAATTCCACTTTCTACTAAATCTACTAAAACATTTACTGGACCTTCATTCCTGAGCTGAGTAAGAAAGGATGAATCCAGCCCCGTGGAAACTTTAGTTTAGCTGGGAAGATAGGCCATCAGAGCTAGGGTGGAATTAACTTAATCGATTGTGGGTTAATGGATTGTTGACCAACTTAAGTAGTAAAGAGGGAAGGGGAAATAAAAATAATATTAGTTGTTCTGTTCATGGGACAGGTATTTTATTTCTCTTCCCTGCACCTGTGCATGATGGGTAGGATTTGCCCATTTTATAGAGGAGGAAAGGGAAGCAACAGTAATCTAGTAGATTAGCTATGACACTAACCCAGATAATATAACTAGTACTTGCTAGTTAAGCTGGAGTTTGAACCAGAACCAGAATTGAACAGCCCTGGACTTCCATCCTGTTCCGTCTGTACACACATGTGGCTAGAAGAAGAGGCAGGAGCTCCTGCAGAGGTTGTCCCTTTGCATAAGTCATCCTCCAAGGTGACTTTTTTAGGAGGCAGGAGGATGTCAAGGTGACCCCAGCTAATTGGGACTTCTCCCTTTCAGCTTGGGTTGCATGTGTATCAGGGGACACGGGATCTTCCAGCTCCAGCCTTTATGGTTTTAGCTGGAGCTCCACCCCTCCTGTGTCTGTGGCTTCTCCGCTAGGACACTTCCTGCGCCTGAAAGGCTTTGACACTCTGTCCTCTGACGGGCTGTGTACAAATGGCCTCCCACCCTTTCCTCCAGAGAAGTGTGCAAACAGCACGTGGACAGATATACCCAAGACATTGCAGCTTGTTGTTGTTGTTGTTGTTAGGTGCCGTCGAGTTCGTATCCGACTCATAGTGACCCTCATAGGGTTTTCAATGGCTGACTGTTTCGGGATTGCCTTGGGAGTAGATTGCCAGGCCCTTCTCCCATTTTTGCAGTGCTGGGAATTGAACTCGGAACCTCAGAGACTGCAGAGCAGCACTCTACCAACTGAGCTAAATCCCAGCCCCATTGCAGCTCAGGGCCCATAATATCATGGCGGAAAGCAGAAAATGAAGCAGGCCGTGCTAGGTGCAGGACACTAGCATAATAGGCCCAGTGTGAGCGAGTCAGGAGGCGGTAATGGCCCTGGCGGTGTAGAAATTCTGGGAAAGTAGGGCAGCATAAAAGCAGCGACGCCATCTGTGGGATCCGGGCAGTTGTGAGTGACTCTGAATGGCACAATATGGAGATCTGTTATCCAACACAACAAACCGTAGGGAAGTAATCATCTGGCCTTACAGTTGGCAGACATTCTTTGTTTGAAATGCCACCTTCCGAGCCATGAATACCAGTGCAGCCATGGTTATAGCAGTGAGGCTATAAATTGCCTCTTCTTTCAGCTTATTAAAGGTAAAAGAAGTGAGAGTCAAAAAAAAAAAAAAAAAAAAATATATATATATATATATATATATATATATATATGATGCTCTTTTTCTCACTTGATGGACTCTCTACTTGGCTAGCCGTGGGCACTGCTCACGCCCTCACCATGGTCCATCTCCTCCAAGTTTACAAACAGCTATGTCAATAAAGAGCGATATCCAAAGGGCCTGAGAAACAATCCCAGCTTTACTGAGTGTGCCAGGCATTAGACTTGGCATTTTGCATATATCATCTTGTTTGGCCCTGACAATACTTCAGGACGGGTAGCACTGCATGGATTTTAAAGATGTGGAGGGCTGAGGGTGTAGCTCAGGGGTAGAATGTTTGCCTAGTAGGAGAGGCCCTGGGTTCCATCCTCAGTGCTGCAAAAAAAAATACTAAGTAAATAAAGAGAGGGAAAGAGGGAGTGAGTGAAGGAGGGAAGGATAGAGAGAGACAGAGAGAGAAGGGGAAGGAAGGAAGGAAGGAAGGGGTTCAGAGAGAAGTGCAATGGCTTGGTCAACATTCCCCTCCAGAGAGGGAGGAGAGAGAGAGGGGAAAGGAAGGATGGAAGGGAGGGAGGGAGGGAGAGTGGGAGGGGTTCAGAGAAGTGCAATGACTTGGTCAACATCCCCCAGTGGTAGAACCAGAATTCTCCTTTGGGCTTGGATGACCCCAGAGGCCTGTGCGCTATCTTCTTCACCCCATTTCCCCAAAGGTAGAAGAATCAGTGAATACATTACATCTCATCTCAGACCCCATCCCACTACCCTTTTGATACGAAATACTTCTATTTAAGGTTATTGTTGTTGTTGTTGTTGTTAGATGCCATTGAGTCGAGTTCAACTCATGGCAACCCTCATAGGGTTTTCAATGGCTGACTGTTTCGGGATTGCCTTGGGAGTGGGTTGCCAGGTCCTTCTCCATTTAAGGTTATGGAAACCTGGAATTAACTAACCCAAACTTTCAAGTAATTAGAATGGTATTTCTCTATTCCAGCTTTAACTGAAAATCACAAAGAGGAGGCAAACCAGTTCGTTTAAGAGTTTAGATGAAGCATTACCTTCTAGAACATAGACTTAGTTCTGTGCAATTTTTCAGCTCAATCATTTATATCCTCTACTCCAGTGGTCCCCAACCTTTTTGGCACCAGGAACTGGTTTGTTTCACGGAAGACATTTTTTTCATGGACTGGAGACGAACTCAGGTGGTAATGCAAGCGATGGGGAGTGGCTGTAAATATAGATGAAGTTCACTCTCTTCCTACCCCTCACCTCTTGCTGTGTGCCCCATTACTAAAAGCCAGGATGTTGGGGACCCTTTTGAACTGTTACTGCTGAGGTTTAGGATGATAACCCAGAGGAGTAACCAGGACATAAATCAACGAAGAGGAATAAAGCACTGGGCAGAGAACAGAAGGACAGAGTACTGACTGTGAAAGTCCCAAGAACATGAGATGGTATCACATACCAACACAGACTTTGGGGCTCTAGGCAAAGTGATGGTTCTAACTCCAGTTCTATCAGCTGGAAGGTAAGCTGGGAGAAGTCAAGGAGATTATGTGTATGTGAATCACATGGCAGAAGTGGTATTTTGTACTTGCTCAGTAAATCTTAGTTTCCTTCATAAAGTAGATAAGTAATTTTCAACCATGAGTAAAACAAAGTAGATATGGGTCATTTGGAATTTTTATTTGATTTTATTTTTTTGTCCCCTAGGGAACTATCTGGGCTGGGATTTGGCTCAGTTGGTAGAGTGCTGCGCTGCAGTCTCTGAGGACCGGAGTTCAATTCCCAGCACCGCAAAAATGGGAGAAGGGCCTGGCAATCCACTCCCAAGGCAATCCCGAAACAGTCAGCCATTGAAAACCCAGTGAGGGTCGCTATGAGTCGGACAGGACTCGATGGCACCTAACAACAACAACAATAGGGAACTATCTGTGGAATAGGTTAGTGACAAGCTCTTGACCACTGAGCTACATCCCCAACTCTCTTCGTCTTTAAAATCAAAACAGAGCTACCCATCTCAAAGTGTGCTGAAGACCAAATAAAATGATATATGCAAAATGCTAAGTATTATGCTTGGCACATATGCATGCTCAGAATTCACCCGTTTATTGCTTTAATTCAACAACCCAATTTCCTCTAAGCAGACTTGGCCACGGGATGCAAATGGTATAACTAGGCTTAAATATCTCTGTCATTTGCATTTCTCTAAGATCCGTTGTTTTATGCCTCTGCACTATAGCTAGAAAGCTCAATTATCTTTAAAGACTTTTTTTCTCCTCTTATTCCCATGCATCTAGATAGGTCAAGGGCACACGAGTGATCCCTCCATGACGCAGACTGTGAGGAAGAGAAAGACCTTGAGAAAACATTTAATTGTATTTACAAATGGCCCTTGAGAGGAGTACTGTCTGGCTGTGTAACAGAGCAGATCTTGATTTGAGTCCTGGATTTATCATTTACCATCTTACAGTGTTGGCAAAGGGACTTGACTTTCCTGAGCCTCAGTTTCCTTATTGATAAAATGTATCTGGCTCTTGTAATAAGTACTTAGTGAATATACTATGAAATAAAACTAGCTTTTGGCTGACCCTACTGCTAACTTCATTGAGCTACTGTCTCATCTCTTTTGAGACCTAGGTCTAACTTATCCCCATTGATTCTGAAAATGGTTCACAACCCCTGTATTTTCTTCTTGAGTTGGCCAGATGGGCCCTGAGCGGTTCAGGGCTTCTCAGTTGAAGACAGAACAAACCTGTGACATTACCCTTTCCTCCTGTTATTTCTCCTCTCAGCTCTCTTGCTTCTTCTCCCCTCCCAGGGAGGGATGTCACAGTGCTAATGTCAGCGTGGCAGATGCAAGGCTTCTCTCAGGAGCCATGGGCACAGAGACCATCTCATCTCTTTGCAGTGATGTGTTTCTTATGGCAGGCACCACTCTTTAGCATTATTGATCTCCTTGTCTGCTGAGCCAGGCCAGATGCCTTTGACCTGGTTTGCACCAGGAGCGGTCAAGGGGCTGTCTGAGACCGTCTGGCATTGTGACTTATTGAATCCCTCTCAACGTTTGCATATAGCTGTTCGTCCTGCCTTGAAATGATCTGTATCATTGTGGGTGGGATGCAGAGTCTAGATCCTTTGTGGCATGCTTCTCAATGCGGTAACAGCATCTCTTGGAAGCAGACTTTCTTTTCTTCAAGGCTCCTGCTATACCAGTGATGGAAAAGGCTCTCGAAGCTTCTTCTCCAGGATTTTGGCCCATGTAGTTCCTGAATGAATCAAAGATGGGCTAGAGAAGGCATTATTTCATTTCTATTTATAAACAGGAATGACAAGGGTGAGCAGAGAAGGAAAGGAAGATTCTAGACAAAAAATAGAGATGCATTTTGGGGGGCTGTTCATTTCCTTCTGAAGTTGGATCTTTCTTCAGAATGGCCGACTAGGGCTTTCATGAAAGAAGAAATTGGAATTTTTCTTTATTCTTTTATTTTCCTTTATGTAAAGAACAGCTATGCATATTGTAGGGGGTTAGCTCAGTTGGTAAAGCACTGCTCTGCAGTCTGAGGTCCCGAGTTCGATTCCCAGCATCGTAAAAATGGGAGAAGGATATGGCAATCCACTCCTGAGGCAATCCCGAGAAACAATCAGCCATTGAAAATCCCATGGGGTTCACTATGAGTCGGACATGACTTGACGGCACCTAACAACAACAACAATCAATGGCTGACTGTTTCAGAGATTGCCTAGGGAGTGGATTGCCATGTCCTTCTCCCATTTTTGGGTCCTGGGAATTGAACTTGGGACCTCAGAGACTGAAGACCAGCACTCTGCAGCACGGTGCTCTACCAAAAAGCTAAAACCCAGCTATGCATATTCATCTCACCAAATCACTCTTCCTGGCCAAATCCCTCTCCTCCTGGCCAGCCACATTTCTTCTGGATGCTGCATGACAACCCAAGTCACTTGCCATTTGAGCTATCTCCAGACAAGTCAGTGCTTCTAGAAGCCTAGAAGCTTAGGGTCACTCAGAGAGATGAATAACATCCCTGGGAGAATAGGCTAGCCCTGCCTGAAATATTTAACTTTCCGTAAGAGAAGATGAGGACTTGAATGAGTAACAAATACGTTGCAGAAAAATTGGCTTCTGGTCCACAGAGAAGGGATCAATAAAGAAAGTCTCTGTCTACATTATGACATAAATCAGAGTAGAGCGAGACACTTCCTCTAAAACCTTTGCTCAGCAGAGGTTTAATTGGATTGCTTATTTTAAATTGATGATCCTTTCAATTCATCAACTCTGTCAAATTTTAGATCTGTAGGTCTAATATCCCTGGTCCCTGCCTGCCCCCGTCCTCTTGTCTCTCCGTCTGTCCAGGTAGGTGAGAGGTAAGGAAGATTAGGATAATGACCCTCTGCTAATATTCTTGCCTACACATATTAGTCTTCCCAAATCACTGAATTCTATATCTGATTTCATTCCAGAACTGGCAATGCCATCAACATTTAATAACTAATCAGTGTATTAAATTATGGTTCATAGAAGGGGAAAGACACTTTGCTGACTATCGCACGTGACTCTAAGTGGTTTTCTGTGTGGTGTAACCATTTTTTTTTTGGCTGGCATGGCTGGCACCATGCATCCCAGTGCATCACACACTCTCTGTTGCTTCAAGTCATCACTGTGACAACTTCAACGTTCATCCACAGTCACAGAATTTAAATATGGATGGATGAATTTGAAGAAACAACTATAAGAGTAAATAAGACCATGGTCATATCAGTCTGTTTCACATGGCATTCTGGGAAGATTTCCATAATGACAATTATTGCATCTAATTTTAGGAGCTGCAGCTCATACTTAATCTTATCTGGGAAAATGCAAACTATGCAGGCTTTTCTGTAGACAAATAGGCAAATGACCCTGTGTGCTTATTTACTGTCCTTTGAATACCTATATATGCCACTGTGTGAAGTTCATGTGTTAATGTATATTCCAGTAACAAATAGACCTAGAAATATATAAAGTTTTTTTCAAAATAGAAGTGTATTTATGGCGATTTAAAATATTCTCTCTTATACTAATCCAATATGTTGCCTCTGGTCTGCAGTAGCTTCCCTCAGCGCAATGATTTGGAGATCCTTGTTCTTCACATCACTTAGGTCAGCCTGCTCCTACTGCCTAGTGACCTCTGCTTCCACAGAGCTAATAGCAGGCAAAAGAGAGTGTGCGAGTCAGCTTTCAGACATGACAACAAAGTACCTGAAATAATCAACTTATAAAGATGAAAGGTTTGTTTAGGCTCTCAGTTTTAGAGGATCTAGGCTATGACTCCACCATGTGTCTGTCAGCATGTCATGCTGTGGGGACTGGTGTGTTACTGTGATGCTGAAAGCTATGCCTTCCATATCTCATATACCAGCAGGGCCACCTATAGTGAACAGGTTTCAGCTGAGCTTCCAGACTAAGACAGATTAGGGAAAAGGACCTGGCAGCCCGCTCCCTGCTAAAAATTTCAGCCATTGAAAACTCTATGGATAGCAGAGAAGCACTGATGGTAGTGCCCAGCATAGCACAGTGTCAGGGAGTGTTTCATCTGTTGTATACGGAGTTCTATGATTCAGACCTGACTCAACAGCATTTAATAACAACAAGGCTAGAAGGCATTTAAGAAGAGATTGGGGAAGAGTTGCCTCTTGAAAATATGTTGCTTTTTGGGGACTGTTTTGAGAGTGGTATGGGATGCCAGGTCCTCCTACCATGGTTTGTTTTGTTTTGTTTTGGTGTGTGTGTGTGTGTGTGTGTGTGCGCTGGGGATTGAACCCAGAGCCTTAGAGCACAGAGTGGCACTCTACCAACTGAATTAAATCCCAGGGTTCCTCAAAGTATGTTGTTGTTAGGTGCCGAGTCCGTGTCTGAGTCATAGTGACCATATGTACAACAGGCAAAACACTATTGTTGTGCTTCTCTGCTATTCATAGGGTTTTCAATGGCTGATTGTTTTTTGGGAGTGGGATGCCGAGTCCTTCTCCCAAGCCTACAGCACCTGATGTTCCCAGGTGGTCTCCCATCCAAGAACTAACGAGGCCCAACCCTGCTTAGCTTCTGAGATCTGATGGGATTGGACACCACATTGGTATGGCCACAGGCCCCTCAAAGTATAGTCGACCTTAATAACAAGAATAGAGTAGAGCCCCTGGGTCCACCTTTTGCTGATGTGACATGACTTAAAATGAGAAGAAACATAGTGGCTGCAACATTGGGCTAAATCATAAAAAGACTGTGCATGACACAATGTTGGACAGTGTTTCATTGTTTTGTACACAGGGTACACAGTGTTGGACAGTGGTTCATTGTTTTGCACACATGGTGCACAGTGTTTTTGGACAGTGGTTCATTCTTTTGTGCACAGGGTCGCTATGAGCCAGATCGGACTCACCAGCAACAAATGACAGACAACGCACTCATAACTAGACAAACTCACTGTTTCAGACCTTGGGGAGTGCGTCTGGGTGCCAGTGGGGAGGAGCATGTGATGAGCCAGAAGCAAAAGAGAGGAAGAAGAAGGCGCTAGGGTCCCACCATACTCTTCGCAGGCCTCATGACCCATAGAACCCCCCTGGTCCCCGCTTCTTTAAGGTTCTACCACTAACCAAAAGCATCATCCTGGGGGACCAGCCTTTAACAGTTGGACCTTGGGGGAGCCTTCAAGATCCAAACTGTAGCAGAGAGCGTGGACATACAGTGCATTAGGAGAGCCACCAGGGGAAGTGCGTCGCTTCTGTTCATTTCCCTTTGGCTAAAACTTATCTTGTGGCAATGTTTAGATGTGAGTGGAATTGAAAATGTAGCCCTTCACCAGGTAGCCGCTCTGTAAGTGGCAACTCTGTCATACAGGAGGAGAGTCATGAATGTACGAGCCAGCCAGCTAGCTCTGCCATGCAGGGCATTGAAAGATGAGTTGTTGTTGTTAGGTGCCATCCAGTCGGGTCTGACTCATAGCGACCCTGTGTACAACAGAACGAAACACTTCCCGGCTCTGTGTCATGCTTGATACTATGTCAGTGCTTCTCTGCTATTCACAGGGTTTTCCAAGGTAGGTTGTTTTGGGAGTGGATTGCCAAGTCCTTCTCCCTAACCTGCATCACCTGGTGTTCCCAGACTATCTCCCATCCAAGGACTAACCAGGCCAACCCTGCTTAGCTTCTGAGACCAGCAAGGATCAGATGCCAGGGTGCTATGGCCACAGACTGAGTAAGACATGCTTATCCCTCATAAAGAGATCACAGCATGCAGGGCTGGATGTCAGATAAATAAATGTGTGCAGCTGTAGCCAAAGGTAAGCTGAGTGCCATGGAGGAGCAACTACCTCTGCTTGGCAAGTTGGGGGTGCTGTGGGCATCCCCTTTAAGGGCAGCTGTCCTCTGCACTGATCAGGAAAATTGCTGTAGAATAATTTTAACATAATGAACTTGCTTAAAGCATGTGTGTAGGAGCGGAGGATAGAAGAGATGGAAATGAAGAGGAATAATTAGATAATGTCTTTGTCCTCACTGGTTCCTAAGCAATAAGCTCATATTTCCACCTCACTTTGTACTTGACTTATCATGGGTTGGTGACCTTGATGAGATTTTTTTTCCCCACACTGTATCTTTGGTTCCTTTTAATCTCTTGTCAGTTGCTATTATCATCAGCGTGACCTACCTCCAGTGAAAAATTCAACTTTCATTTCAGCCTGACCAGGAGTGCTAAATTATGAAGAAATGTCAGGATGAGAGGCAGCTATCAACACTGTGGACATGTTACTTGAGGGGGTCATGGAAGGACACTGAGATCTCTTCCTTCAACACTGTGAGGACTAAGAAGGTCTGTGACCTTCTGGATCTCTCTACAGTCTGAGTTAATATAACTTGTCACTTGGGCCGCGTCTCTCTCCGGTGCTGACTGCTGCTGTATTCCAGTCGGGTGAATGGTGAGGGGAGTTTCCATATCTGGAGTTTGTTATTGTTACGGGCCATTGAGTTGTGTCCCACTCATAGCGGCCCTCATAGGGTTTTCAATGGCTGATTGTTTTGGGATTACCTTGGGAGTGGATTGCCATGCCCTCCTCCCATTTTTGTGGTGCTGGGAATTGAACCTGGGAACTCAGAGATTCCAGAACAGTGCTCTGCCAACTGAGATGAATCCCAGCCTCTTATCGGGAATAGGAATAACCAATTACCAGCTTGCCAAAACATATGAAGACCCAGGGCATAACTTTCATTGGTAGGTGGGGCAAGGGATGGATTTGTGGTACTGAAATGTGTGTATCCATGAAACAGATGCCCAAATGAAATGATAGCTGTGAAGGTGCCTTGGAAAGTTATAATTACTTCAGTACAAATCAAACAGCATAGAGTAATTCTTATCCATATTTATATTCATTTATTTTTATTTTGTATTGTTTTGGGTTTTTTTGAGACAGGGCCTCACTATGTAGCCTAAGCTGTCCTGGAACTCCCTGTGAAGACCAGGGTGGCCCTGAGCTCATGTTGATACTCCTGCCTCAGCCTCCTGAGTGCTGCCATTACAGCCATGTGCTGCCATGCTTGGTTTAATTAATTATTATTTAGTAATATTATTTATTTTTATAGTTATAAATATTTGTATTGATAACAATTGTCAACATTTATATTGATAACCTGGGAACATCTGCAGCCATACACCCTTGGCATCAAATCCCCCCTGATCTCAGAAGCTAAGCAGGGTCAATCTGGTTAGTCCTTGGATGGAAGACCGCCCAGGAATACCAGGTGCTGCAGGCTAGGGAGAAGGACCTGGCAACCCACTCCTGAAACAATCTGCCATTGAAAACCCTGTGAATAGTAGAGAAGCACTGACAATAGTGCTAGACATGGTACAGTGTGGGGGAGTGTTTCGTTCTGTTGTACATAGGTTCTCTATGAGTTGGACCTGACTTGATGGCACCTAACAACCACCACCACCACCTAGGAACAATAATTTCCCTGCAGACATTTATATTTGCCTCTTACTTAAGGAAAAATGGAAGTTAGATTTGTGTTAAACATTTTCAGTGGCTATGGGCTGCTACTCAGCCATAAGGACCACAGGAAGAGGTTGGGCTCCATGAAGGGAAGACACTTCCTTCGGATATTTTCAGGTTAACTTGCGAGACAGAACCATCAATCACAATGATTGACAAAAACGTAAGTGCAAACGCAGAGTAAACATGCAGAAGAAATGGAGGCAGTTATCCAGATAATTGGATCTACCCCCTTATCTGTGAATTATTCTACATACTTGCACATTTTTCCAATACAACAGATATGTTTTCTCTCTTTCACTGCTTTTTAAGGAAAAATATAAGATAATTTCATAGTTTGACTTGATTTTTAGATCTTGGCTCTTGGGTTTGGGTTTTGGTGTGTGTGTGAGAGAGAGAGAGGGAGAGGGAGGGAGAGAGGGAGGGAGGGGGGAGAGAGAGAGAGAGGGAGAGAGAGAGAGAGAGAGGTGGTGGGGTTTGAGACAGTGTCTGGCTATGTAGCCCAGGCTATCCTCAAACTCATGATCCTCCTGCCTCAGCTGCCCAAGTGCTGGCATTATAGCCATGTGCCACAATGCCTGGCTGGTGCTTAGGTTCTGGTTGAGGCTTTACCTCTCCTTTACCCTAAAATGGTAAATTTCTTACTTGACAAACTTATGGTTTGGTTTCTATAAATCTGTGTATGAATAGTTGGAATGGTGCCTTGCATCCTATATGTTTCTACAGGTCTTGAATTCTAAGTGCATGCACTGTTTGTACTTTTCATTATGACTGCCTTTTAATTTTTCCCCTTTACTGGTACATGTTGGTGGGGTACAGAGTAGTACAGCATTTGCTTTTTCTATTATGCAAGTATTACATCATTTTGGTTATACTTTCATCAACTTATGAAGTTTATGGAACCTTTTGACTAATATGTAGTAAAACTTGTATGGATATTTGGGTTATATTCTCCTATTTTTTCCATATACTTGTGAAGTTGTGTTGTTTACATTGAGATTATCCTCTCCCCATTTATCCCTTTACATTGTTTCTCCTCTCCATCCCATCTTCTGCAATCTTCACTTCTTTGCTAGTGTCCTCTCTCCTTCTTTCTACTCTTTATATTTTCCCTTTTTTGCTAAGTTTAATTGTGCATTTTTATGTATCTACTTATATATAGGATTTTTCTTCCTTTAAGTGAGATTAAGCTCCCACATATGAGTGAAAATATATGGTCTCTCTCTTTTTGAGCCTATGTTCTTTCATTTAAGATGATATTCTCCAGTTCCATCCATTTTGCTGCAAATGACATTATTTCATTCTTTTTATGATTCATTAATAATCTATTGTGTATATGTACCATCTTTTTTTATCCATTCTTCTGTTGATGCTCATCTTGGTTGATTCCTTCCTATTCCTTGGTCCATATCCTTCCTATTGTGCAGAGTGCTGCGGTAAATATGGAGATGTAAGAATCTCTGTGGTATGATGACTTGTCTCACTTTGGGTATCTTCCCAGGAATAATATAGCTAGGTCATATGGCAGTTTTATTTTTAGTTTTCTGAGATACCTCCATATCGATTTCCAAAGTGGTTGAACCAATTTACAGTCCCAGCAGCAGTGTAAGAGAGTTCCTTTTTCACCACATCCTCACCAGCATTTGTTATTCTTTGTTTTGTTGATCTTAGTCATTCTTACTGGAGTTAAATGGAATCTCAGAGTTATTTTGGTTTGCATTTCCTTAATGGCTAGGGATAGTGAGCACTTTTTCATGTGTTTCTTAGCCTTATGAACTTCTTCATTTGAGAACTGTCTGTTCATTTCCTTTGTCTATTTGTGTATTGGGTTATTTGTTGTCTTGAGATTTGCTTTCTTGAGTTCCTTGTAAATTCTAGAAATTAGTTCTCTGTTGGATGTGTAGGATGTGAAGATTTTCTCCCATTCCGTGGGCTCTTCCTTAACTGTTGTTTCCTTTGCTGTATAGAAACTTTTTAATTTCATGTAATCCCATTTGTCAATTTTTGGTGAAATTTCCCAAGCAATTGGAGTCTTGTTAAGGAAATATTTTCCTATGCCTATGTGTGGGAGCATGTTTCCTATCTTTTCTTCTATTAGTTTTAAGGTTTCAGGTTTTATGTTGAGGTCTCTTATCCATTTCAAGTTGACTCTTGTGTAAATTGAGAGGTATGAGTCTATTTTCATTTTTCTGCAGATAGATATCCAATTTTCCCAGCATGATTTGTTGAAGAGGCTATCTTTTCTTCATTTTGCATCCTTCATCCTTTTGTCAAAGATCAGGTGGCTGTAGTTACATGAATGTATCTCTGGGCCTTTAATTCTGTTCCATTGGCCTTCAAGCCTATTTTTTGTGCCTGTACCAAGCTATTTTTGCTACTATAGCCCTGTGGTATAGTTTAAAGTCAGGTTTTGTGATCCCACCTGCAGTAGTTTTACAACTTAAGATTGTTTTGGATATACATAGTCTTTTTTGTTTCTATATGAATTTTAAATTATTTTTCCTATTTCTGGAAAATCTGCATGACCACCTTTCACATGCCACATTTGACTGATGGCCTGATGGAAGCTCTGATCCTGACTGAACTACCTTCTTTCTCCTAAGCTGCTGGTCTTCCTTGTACCCTCCCTCTTCTTTCTCACACTTTAATCCTTCCAGGTTCACTGCTTGTATTTTTTTTCAGAGATGACCCACTGTGAAGAGAAACTTGAAACTTCATTTCAAATCTCACAATAGATGATACTTCACCAAGTTTTCCAGTTTATGCCTGTCATTTTGAGGTGACATTGTTTGAGTATTTTATTCTTTTTAATGAGGCTTTACTTTCTCTATGTCTTGATTGTTGACAGAACAAATAACCCAAAATTGGGCTTCAAAGTGACTTACCTTGACTTTTCCCATAAAATGATACAAGATAAGATCCCAAGAGATGGATATTTGTGAGGAATGAACTAAATCAAGAAAGTCTAGACAACAAGGTAGAGAGTCAGGTCCTCCAGGTCCAGAAAGCTTGGAGCAGCACTGGAGGTATTTGGCCAATGAGAATAGAATTAACAATTGTTTTAGCAATTTCTCCCACATAATGAACAACTGACTTTTCCATCAGGGATGGAACTTTCCAATGAAATCCACATAGAATTATCTTGGTCATTTTCCTTCAGGTTCATTGAATCATAATTTACATTTATAAGTGAGTTTAGAAGTCACTTAAGCTAACTTTCCAACAATTGAATGGCTTTTCTATATGGCAACCAAGATCTCTAGGAGTCCTCCAAGTTATATCAATACTAAGAATATGTAGTCATGTTAGCTATCTCTCAACTAATTATAAGTTTCAAAAGAGCTCTGAGTGCTTAATGTTGAGATCAACTACTGATGTGGATACCAACCAGAGTTTTATTTATAGCTGTAGCAGAATTTCCACATTTAATGTTGATGAGTAATGGCAGACTGTTAACTGCTCTGGTGATAAGAAAGCAGCCTGCAGTTTCAGAAAATAAAAGATTCCCCAGTATCATGTACATAGCCCATTAAGGCCCTCTTTAAACTTGTCCACTCTGGAGATGTTAGAATGTGCATTGGTCAGTATGGGAAAGGATTGAGGCACTGGCTGAAGCACATATCTTTTTACGAATGATTATTGTTATTATCCTTTTTAAAAACTTTCTTCCCTTCAAATTCAAATTCTTTTTTTTCTTTCTCCTACTCTTTCCAATGCTGGCCTTTTGATTAACAATGAGAATTAAAAATTCCAGACTAGCTTTATCCATTATTATACATATTGGTGAACCTCGAATATATGCATTGGGGAGCAAACTGATAATGGACTTATCCTCAGCAAAGTCCAGTTTTAGAGGTAGGGTGTGTGTGTATATGTGTGCACCTGTTTATGTAGAGGAGAATTATAATATGAATCAAACACAAATGCTGTAGAATTATCATCTCTCTTAATTTATCCATTGCCATGTTACTGTAGAGTGTGTCTAATATTTCCAAGGCCTTAGAAATAAGTATAAGATATTTCGATCATACATTTGTTGGTCCCAGAACATACCCATATATTAACATGTCTCATTGTTTAGTATCTTAATGTTTTTGTATCTTAGCTGTGGTAAATCGCACCACTTCTGTGCAAATGGGTTGGCAGCTGCTTTCTGTCTCACCCAGGTATCTATTTATGTAGCTAACACTTGGTAAATGGCAGTGATAAATGATCATGTACTTCCTGGGAACACAATCGTATTTCTAAAGGTCAAGCACATTTGAGTGATCTGTGGATGATCTGTAAAGGTGGAAATCAGGAACCAAGGCAAGACAAACAATAGGAAAAGCTGAACGTTCAGTGGGGAGCAGAGCGCCCCCGAACTGGGAGGTGCTAAATAGCAGGACTCTTGTACGTTTCATCCACTACTTTCACAAGAGTTCATGAACTTGGTGGTCATATACTCTTGGAACCTGCTAGTGCCAGGATCTTTGAGAGGCCTCAGATCCCCTGTAGCTGCTTCTGTCAGAGTGAAACTCAGTGTAACTCCCGGAAGGAAGGTCCTTCATTGTCCCTGTGACATGTCTTTATCATTCTCCCTTCTCAGAGGCATTTTCCATAATTATCTGCTTTGCTACTTGAAAGGCCTTTTACTGGCTTTCACTAATGAATCTCACAACTCAGTGGATCGTGGTTCCCATTTCCCAGAGCCTGGATTATTAGATGCAAAGAGGTTAGAATAATTGCCCAAGAGCAGACAGTTTAGATCTCAAGCAGACCCCGGCATTTAGGATTCCAGTTCTAAAACATTATCCCCTCATCTTTCCAGATCTGAACTGCAGTTCCTTGTAGGTATGGCTTATAGAACAATTGATTTATTCACTCAGCACACACTTACCGAACGTCATTTTGTACCAGGTTACATTTTGGAGAAATTAAGATGTGTCAAGAATTTCTGTCTAGAACAAAGACGAGACATAAGTGAAAATCTTGACAATATGGCATAATCATTAAGGTGAGAGGAAGAACCAAGTGCAGAGGACAGAGCACCCAACTCCACCTGGGGACTTAGGCGGCTGTAGGAGGTGGTGTTTGATCTGAGTCCTGAAGGATTAGTGGGGCTTGCCAGGCAGACAACAGGGAGAAATCACATTTTTTGCAGTGACATAGCCAGGAGGACTCTAGCGACATCTCCATTCCTTTCCTAAACCCCGCTATAGACCAGCTTTCCTGGCTGAGATGGCTGGGACCATCTAGTGTGAGCTGACTCAATTCCCTCCATAGGAAAGTGTGTCTGTGTCTTATCTAGCTCCTCATCCTTGCTAAATCAGAGAAAACAGTATCCTCCTCCATGCTTCCATGCAAGCTCTTCATATGTTCTGTTCACCTTTAGAATTATTTAAAACCCCTCTCTTGCATCTTTACCTTTTATTTCTCCATTAATCAGTTCCTTTCTGATAATAAACAAGGTACTCTTTATCTGGAAGGGATAAAAACTCATTTGAATTAACCACCATTCCACGCCCCTTCCACCCTGAAGTCAGACCTGGTCACTCTGGCCCGGCCTTCCCTCCCAGGGCACTCTACACATGACCCCCTACCAGGATATAGCACGCCGGGCTTCAGGGTGGACTCTGCACACTTGCCTAAGGTCATAGACCCACTCAACTCTTCTTCCATTCTCTCTGCCCCGAAGTCCCTGACACCTGAAAGGTTTCAATACATACTAATCCAATAAGTAAATGAGCGAAGCTTTATAATGAGCTTTCAAGGTCTCCTTGACAATTTGCAGTTAAGAACAGTTCCTGGTTCCTTGGGATCTTCAGGCAGAAGTGAGGAAAGATTTAGTTCTTCTGTGTGTGCATTTTCTGCGTATGAATAGCAGTGACCATGTGGACAGGTGTTCTTTAGTTAGCTAGCTAGATTGTACTTATCAACTATACATAGCCCCTCTTTCTGCTTAACCCTGAGACAGCTGTGCACATCTGTACCTTCACCCAGGTAAGGCTGCAATCGAACCAGAGTCTCCAGACTTTTCGGCCTTAACTCTTAGCTATACAGGCCCTCTAAATGTGAAGCTATTCCCAAGGCCCTGTTTCTTCACTGCGGTGCTTCTACCATTTCTTCTGGCAAATCCTGTGGGTGTGATTTTTTCCGTGGAACTTAGAAATCAGGAAATATTCATTTTTCCATGTACCATCTCTAACCATTATCATTCCATTTGGTGCGTTTGAGTCCATAAAGCCCTTTCCTTGTGGAGGCACCACAACACATTTTAATTCATTAGGCCAGTGCAATAGAAGGAATCTACCAATGATGTTAGCAATGTAAAGTTGTTGATTGGTAATGTTGCTGAGTATCTGGTGCCAGAATCAATGTGCTATACATTATTTGCCTGTAGCTGTAGCCCTGTGGCATCTGATCCCATCAGATCTCAGAAGCTAAGCAGGGTCGGGCCTGGTTAGTACTTGGATGGGAGACCTCCTGGGAACACCAGGTGCTGTAGGCTTGGGAGATGGACCCAGCATCCCACTCCCAAAACACAACCAGCCATTGAAAACCCTATGAAGATCAGAGAAGCACTGACAATAGTGTTTCACCTATTGTATGCAGGGTCGCTATGAGTCGGATACCTACTTGATGGCACCTAACAACAACATACATTATTTTATTTCATCCCTTGGTAATGGCTAATGGTGCAGCCACTAGAGGTAGAGCTGATTAGACGTGAATCCTGACTTTACATTTCAGCTGTATGACTTTTTGTCTGAATAACTTATTTCAATGCTTGATGAGTGCTCCCTTTGTAGGAAACAGGAGCATTGTAATGGTACCTATTCTGAAGGGTTGTTGTGAGTAGAAATAAAATAATGTATAGGAACTAAGCACAGTGCTTGGCACATAGAAAATATTTATCAAACATTATTATTACTATCATCATCATTATTAACGTTCAAAGTAAATGTGTTACAAACTGTATTTTAGCGGATGAGCCAGGGGAGGTTTACAGCCTGAATCCAAGATCTGCATGGGTAACCACCATTTCTACCTCCTCAGGGGAACTGGCAGTCAAACATTCTTATTAGATTGGATGTGAAGACTCGGGTCAGCTGGTCTTAAAAAGGAATGAAATCCTTCAGTGGGTATTTGATAATTTTTAAATTCTTTTTTTCCAAGATACATGACTGGCCCTCTGATCTTTCTCCCTCATTCCTTTACCCCACTAGATGATACAAATAAACTTCTCAGTTTGCAAAGACAGCCGTTCCTGGCTATGGGTGAGTGCTCGCATCCCAGACACTGGCCTCCCCACCAGCTGTCATGCCCTCTACCTGCTGCCAGGAGTCCCCTGGGAAGAACATTCAAGTGATTTCTGGCCCTGGGAAACATCAAAGCCACCTGTCGTTCCCCCCCTACTCCCCACATTCCTCCCATTGAATGCAACACTGGTTAATATAAAGGGAAGGAAATACCCAGCAGCCGCCGGGACTTGGGAAGAATTCAGGTCCTTAGGAGCAGGCTCCATGGCCAAGGCCGGGAGGTAAAGTCCATGCACTGTCTAGAGACGTGGCCAGGCTCAGAAAGCACCATGAGAAGCACAGGAGACTGGCTGTGTGCTCACCTATCTTGCACCCTCCATGGGTCCCAAAGGGGAAGCCCATGGCCTTGAGTTATTTCTTCCACAGTCTAATCATGTGGTCACTGTCGTGCGATCACGTCAAAGATCACAAAGCATCAGAGCCTCTTCTGTTGCTGACGAGCCAATGGACCTAAACTAATACTTTAATGACTACTTTTTCCCAATAAGAAAACAAATTCAGGCAGAAAACAACAACAACAAAAACAAACAAACAAACAAAAAACACC
This sequence comes from Pedetes capensis, assembly GCA_007922755.1. Lineage (NCBI taxonomy): Eukaryota > Metazoa > Chordata > Mammalia > Rodentia > Pedetidae > Pedetes > Pedetes capensis. The sequence continues at coordinate 26,142 of VMDO01004505.1, read as the reverse complement.
CAGCAGGGATCTGAGAAGAACCCTGTCTGATCAATGAAAAGAAAAAGCAGAGGTCTGGAGCTGCAGCGATGGACTCAGAGGACTTTGACCTGGAAAATGGCTTCCTTCCTTCCTTCCTTCCTTCTCTTTTTTTTCTCTCTCCCCTCCCTCCTTCCCTCCCTCCCTCCCTCCCTTCTCTTTTTTCTCTCTCTCTTTCCCTCTTTCCTTCTTTCCTTCCCTCCCTCCCTTCCTCCCCCCTTTCTTTCTTTCTTTTTCTTTCTCTGCTTCTCTTCTTCCTTCTCTTCCCCTTTCCTTTCCTTTCCTTTTCTTTCCTTTTCTTTTCTGTACTCTAGTGCTTGTTTTCAAGCAGCCAAGAGATGCCACTGAGCATGATGAGGGAGGCCCTTTCAGGATGAAGGGGCAACTCAGAGGAGAGGTGAATGGCTTCCAGGGAGAGCTACTTTAATGGTCTCATGTTTGAAAAATATGCGATTAAAGGAAATACTATTACAAAGAGCTTCTAGTAGATGCTTTAAAATGATCACTGATTAACTAAGAAATGAGAGGCATGCAAGATCATTATGGTAAGTGTAAACTACAGATTGCAAGAGGTGCACACACACATACACATATATACACATACACATACATGCATATGTACATATGCACACATATATACACATACATGTATATGCACATATGAACACACATATATACATACATGTATGTGAACATGCACATATACGCAAACACACATACACACATATACACATACACACATGACCTATATACAAGACCCTAAGCGCTGGAGAAAGGACACATATTCTAAATCACAATTCCTTTACTTGTGAAAATAATTTTCAGGGAGTATCTTATTCCTCACTTTTTTGAATCACTATCTTCTGTTACTTCTGTTAATAAAAATGGCAGTGTTACTGGTTTCAGATTCATTTTCTTGTAAGCTTAATCTGTAGCTCTTGGAGATCTCTGTGCATGACAATGATGCTTTTTAATACATGCTCTTTGGGCATTTGAAATGAAGCAATAGAGATCCTGGGCAATTTGATCTTTATTTTCCATGGATATTTGCCTTTACCTCCAAGCGCCATCCCAAGTCTCTTTCTACCCTGCCACCTACCCACATGTGACATCCTCACTCCTCTCAGTTCTTGCCCTATGTTCATTGAGAGACTGTTGGCAGACATGTGGATAGGTGTCTTTGGTGGAGGATAAAAGAAGACTTGATCTGTCGGGGTTTGGCTCAGGCCCGGCAAAGGTCAGAGCCTTGCCCTAACACCAAGTGGGTATTGGGGACTCATGGAACCCGGTTGGTATTATGGCTGGAGGTGCCAAAGAAGGACCTCGGGAAACCTTATGCAGGAAAACAGGAAGAGAAATTTATTGGGTTACTCCCCAAGTGGGGTGCAACCAGCAAGCAGCCCCTGACTAGTGCTAAAGTGCTGGCACTAAACCTGCAACATGGAATGCTGCAGGCTGAGTGCTGGAACAGCTCAGCCTTAAAGGCACAGCTATAGGCAGCCAGTGTTCCGCTGGGCTGGAGGTCCATTGGTCTTGACTCTCACAGCTCGCCTTCTCAGCCTCCCTCCTTCCCAAGGATGGGAGGAATTGGGAGGCTCTTCATGGCTTACTTATAGCCTTCGGTGCTTCGGGGCCCCTGGTCTTGACACATCGGCTTGCTTGGAGATCTGCTGGAGTGGGGAGTGCTGGATCAAGGTGACGGGGTCCAGGTAGCAGTTGAGGGACGGTGAGAGATGAAGGGTGATGGTGCTCTGGGAGCCCTGCTTATATAGGGTCCCGGAGGGGAGCGTGTGCTGGGATTAGCCAGTCAGGGCACTTTCCTGACAAGTATGGCAGGTGAACTGTCATACCTGCCAGGTAGGGGCAGTTATTTAACTGACATGCCAAGGATAGCTAATCAGGATTAAGGTAGTTGAGGCTGGTCAGGCTGGTCAGGGGCCATCTTTGCTCCCTCAATGGGAGGGGTAGGAGTGAGTGAGTGGGATGTGGCCCTGGGGTCACCTAGGGGTCAGTCCCTCAGGCTAATATGAGGGACCCTAGTTATGGGGTGGATTTTAAAATCCCCAACATTGGTCCTTCCTGAAACAGATGGAAAAATCTCTGGTTGTTTTTTTCAGAGATTACCAAAATCTTTGTCCAGGTAACATGCCTTGTTGTCATGGTAACAGCAGGATGGCTCCTGTCTCTCTCTCTATTCTTTTTGCTAGGCCTTCACACATTTATTTAATGCTTTTATAACTGATATGTAACTTTCACTTAAAAGTGGGTGTTACACTCTTTTGTCTACTGGTAGAAAATTAAAAAAAATTGAAAGTATAGTATTACTAGTTTTAGACATTAGATTTTTTTTTTTGTTGGTTTATTTTCTCTGGAAGAGTTGACCAGATTTATTTGTTAGTTCTTAAATCATCTGCAGATAAGATTAAGATACAGGTCAGTTTAGACCTTTTCTTCTTTTTTTGAGCTGAAACTCGATAAGCCTTTTCTATGAGGTAGGCAATGTGCAGAGCCTTTCATTTATATTTAATCCTCAAAATGAATCCACTTGTTGTTGTTAGGTACCACTGAGTTGGTATCCGACTCATAGCTACCCTATGTACAACAGGGGAAACACTATTATCAGTGCATCTCTGCTATTCATAGAGCTTTCAATGGTGGATTGACTTTTGGGAGTGGGTTGGCGGGTCCTTCTCCCAAGCCTACAGCACCTGGTGTTCCCAGGCGGTCTCCCATCCAAATACTAACCAGGCCCGACCCGGCTTAGCTTTTGAGATCTGACTGCATTGGATGCCACAGGGCTCTGGCTATAGGCGAATCCACTTGCAAGCCCTGTTATTGTGCCATTTTACAGATAAGGCCTGGAATCCCTGAAAGTTGAGTCATGTGCCATTCATCACAGAGCTCACAAGTGGCACAGCCAGGAGGCCACCCTGACTCCAGCTGTGAGCACAGCTGTCACAGGCAGGCCTTGGGGACAGCCCCCTCAGAAGAGACGACTTTCTATTCCACCCCTCATGCACACAGAGCTGAGACTCAGGCTGCGTTGTAAGCTTGAAGGTTTATATCTGACCAAGTGGGCAGTGTCTTCAGGGAAAAGACCATTTGACACTGAGGTGAGAGACTAAGGAAGCGATGGGATCTCTGTTGCTGCTGGTGTGAGAAGGCCTCTCTGGAGGCAAAAGACTGGGCTCTTCAGGCTCTGTTATCTTCTGAGATCAGAGGGGGTCCCTGGCCTCTGACTCTGAGGGTTGGGTGGATGCACTGAGGAGAGAACGCCACTGGCTGCTGGAGCCAGGAAATTGCTATCCCTAGGAGCCAGGTGCACGGAAGGCCTCTGTACAGTGGGACTGTGGCCTCCCTGCAGGGCCAGGGGGTCTAGCACTGGGCTTAGCTGCCCCAATTGGTAAATGGCTAAATGTCCATGTCAGGCGGCCAGAGTCTTGCCTAGGACTGTCAGCACCCTATGCCAAATGCCTTTGGGGCCTTCTCCCTGGACCGTTCTCACTCATTCATTCTCTCTCTCTCTTCCTTTCTCTCTCTCTCTCTTCCTTTCTCTCTCTCTCTCTCTTCCTTTCTCTCTCTCTCTCTCTGTCTCTGTTTCTTCCTCTGTTTCTCTTTTTGTCTCTTCGTCTCTCTCTCTCTTCCTCTCTCTCTTTCACTTCCTGTCTCTCTCTTTCACTTCCTGTCTGTCTCTTTCACTTCCTGTCTCTCTCTCTCTTCCTTTCTTTTTCCCTCTCTCTCCCTTTCTCTATCTCTGAATCTGTCTCTTCCTCTCTCTCTCTCTCTTCCTGTCTCTCTCTTTCACTTCCTGTCTCTGTCTCTCTCTCTTCCTTTCTCTCTCCCTCTCCCTCTCTCTCTCTCTTCAGTGGCTAATCTACCACAGTGAAAGACAGCATCCTAGTTGAAAGTGTGGTCTCTGCCCAGGTTTGAATCTTATTTCTATTTGTGAATAACCTTGGGCAAATTATCCCACTTCAGCCCCAGTTTTCTTATTAGTAAAGTGGGGACGAAGAAGGCAGTATATCAAAGGGCCCACAAAGATGACATATTCAATTTCATCGATTCATTGTCATTGTTTTTCTACAATCCTGAAATTTTCAGCCTGTATTATAAAACTCATCAAATAATCTTCCTGTGGCTCCCTAGACTGGGGTGACTGCAGTTACTTTGGGTCTTTGTGGTAGACAGTGCTTCCCTTAGCCTAATGGCCGCTTGCTCATGTGGCTTCCCTGACAAACTGAGCAGGCTCCCGGAGGAAGGACCCCTCCGGGGTCATCTTTACACAGCCCGTGGTCTGCGGGTGATATTTGCCTTAGGAGAGTTTCAGAAGTGGGAAAGCCAACATGAGTAGGGCAAATAAAACTGTTGTTGATGTGTCCAAGTAATTGCTTAGGAAGTTTTCTGCTAATCTGGTAGAGTCCTACTTATGGAAAGAGAGTGGGAGAGGGAGATGGAAGGAAGTAGAGAGGGGAGGAGGAAGAGGAGGAGCATGAGGAGGAAGAGGGACAAGAAGGAGAAGAAGGAAAAGAAGAGGAGAACACATCACATAACCTTTGCCAAGAAGGCACAGCTCAGGCATAATTGGGTGGTCATTGCAATGATAGAAAGTGATGAGTATGAAATGGAATTTTCTTAGAAAGATGTCTGCCAAAGGCAGTGCTTCTGGGGAGTGTTGCAGGGTACACAGAACTTGGTGAGGCAGAGGAGACTGTTGAGGAAGGAGAATAAGCTAAGTGCGGAACTGGACACAACCACTGAGCTGAGGCTCATGGCGAGGAGAGCATGGAGGCCAGATATAGGTGGTGGATTATGACTTAGCAGTGCTGGAGGAGGGCATCAGAGCACAGTGTTAAGGGAGTGGATTTTATCGTCAGAATAGCCTAGGTTTGGATGCTGACTCAGCGACATAGTGGGCCAGCAACCACGGGCAAAAATACTTCACTTATTAAGCGTCAGTCAACATCTTGGCAAAATGCAAGTAAAAATTTCTCGCTCATAAGATTCCTGAGATGATTAAATGAGATGATGTGTGAGTTAAGTTGAAGCCTAGCATCTAGCAAGTGCTCAGCCATTGTGAACCTTATCACTAAATACCCTTCTGTGAAGTTTGGATTGTTACTTTCCTGTCTCTGACAGTCAATGGGGCACATTCCATTTCCTGACTTGTTGTCAAATTTCACCTATTTCCCTTTGTTTAAAACATCCCAAGTTTTGAATTGGTTGATTGCTCATTTAACAATGTGCATTGCAGTTGTTGTTTTTAGGTGCCCTCAAGTCGAGTTCGACTCATAGCGACCCTCATAGGGTTTTCAATGGCTGACTGTTTCGGGATTGCCTTGGGAGTGGGTTGCCACATCCTTCTCCCATTTTGCGGTGCTGGGAATCGAATTCGGGACCTCCAAGACTGCAGATCAGTGCTGTACCAACTGAGCTAAATCCCAGCCCCAGCATTACAGTTAGAACTTACTAAAGGATTATTGCATGTTGGTAGTCCACCCATCTGGTGAGGTAGGATGGGGACGTGTGATTATGCCCATTCTGCAGCTGAGGTAAATGAAGAAAAGTTAGAGAATTTCCCCCTGGTTTTACAGTTAATGAATGAGGATACTCTAAATGCCCTCAGGATTTCTGATACCCGTTTCATCCCTTTCCTTCCCTTGCCGACAAACAGGCATGTTTGTTTCCGATGACACCGAAGTCCTCTTCCCCAGTCTTTGCCCAGTCCTTTTAAGAATTTGTGTCACATCATAATGTGAGATAAAGTAAGAATGGAAAAAGGCGTGTCAAGGGTGCTGATGTTGCATTCATTATCTCTAAAGGACAATTGGAAAAAGAATAGAAAACAATCAATTTACTAGGAATCTGTCTGCAAAGTATCAAAAAGCTATTATGTCATATAGGAAGGCTAGAGGGGCCTTGTGCTTGCTGTGCCTACATAGACCTTAGACGTTACACCTGCCAGGTATTGTGTGGTTCATTGCAGAGATTGTTACATTGTTCTATTCTGAGCTCAGAGAGTTGATGCCACTACACCCTGGATTTCTAATGTAGTGTTTTGTTCCATTGAATGATTCTGGATGAACACCTTGTCACCTTACATACTTTAGCAGAGCCTCTCCCAGCAGCCAGAAGGAAACCTTTGTAATGGTGTAAATCCTTCTGGGGTACTACGAGAGCAATAAAGTACTGCTTCCAACCTGGAAACGGAGTGAATCCTGTGTTTGGAATCACTGTGGAGCGTTTTTGAGTTTCATTTCTGGAATTCCTGTGAGGGCACACCACTTTTACTTTGTCTTGAAGCAAATACAGTAAAAGATCCAAAGCTCAGGCCTGCCTAACTTCTGATGGTCTCTGGGATACAGATGCATGACGTAAGCGCACTTGTTATTGCTCTTGCTTTACCTCGGACTGAGATGTTTGATAATTTGTTACCCTGGTAGCATCATCAAAGTCACTTTAGAAAAGATCCAGAACCATTAGTCATTGTTCAGAGATCAATTTCATAAGTGAGATCCAGCCTCTAATGAGGACATTGCTGCTTACACTGCATATGGTCCATCTGTCTCAAACTACAAATCTGGGGGTTTCTGTTTCATTTTGCTGTGGAGGATTGGCTTTCCTAGATTTCTTGTGCATCTCTTCAAAACACATGGTCCCAGGTGATAGGACAATGGAAGGTTAGCATTGGAAAGGACTGCCCTTAACAGCACTAAGAATGTGATGGTTTACTGCTAAGGGATATATACACTCAGAGTCATTCTCCAAATTGACAGGCGATCCTTACTCTTGGGACAGGATTTCAGAAATTCTGCCCACACTGACTGCAATGCCTAAACAACACGTACTGATTTACAGCCTTCTTTGGTATTCCATTGGATGTTTTCATTTCATGTATGTGATTAACTTCCCATTTCAAGTCTGATGAGTGCACCCATCTATGCACTTGACTACAAGTCTAGGGGAACCTGATCTAATACTGAGCCTCTGAGTCACCAGTCACTCCTACCTTGGGATTTTTGAGGTTATCTATACCAAATACATGTAGTACATACTTTTAGTAGGCTGCAAGATTTGTTACTGTGAGACTTTCCTGACTCATCTTTTTAAGCTGGTAAAGCTGTATAGTACATTTTAAAGGATATGAGGTTTGTTTATAACTTAAAACTAAAAAAGCAGAGTCTAGGGGAATGAGTGAGACAGAACAATTCTGGGCAGAACTGAAGTTACTCATAGGCTGTAAGAATGATTTTCGTTACATGTAAACTATGGAGGAGAAATGTCTTTGTTATACCAGAAGGTAGTCTCTACATTGGATGAACCATATATATGCAGCTGAATGAATTCAAAGAGGACTAATAGATGTGTCTGCTGATGTAAGATGATTAAGGCATTGAAAATGTCAGTGAATGAAATATATTCCAGCCTGTATAATCTATTTTACCAAAGCTTCCTTTTCCTTGGGAGTGAGTGGGGAAACCATTGTCAATAGTCCATTATTAATTGTCAGAATTTAAAAAGTATATTCATAGTAGGTATTTGGGATACTTTTTGGAACCACCCTTGGTAAATTGTCTGAAAATATTTTAAGATGTTCTTAATTCCATTACAAAATTCTACTGAAAAGTCACAGCCAGTACATTTTTTTTTATTGTTACAGTTATCATTCAAATTAGGAAAGTTTTATTAGGGGCAGAATAGTTTTTAGAGTAAGGTATCACTATGTCCCAGCAAGAAATTATTGTTAAAATTAACTTAGATTACTCTAGGCAATTGGATACTTGTATTTTAAAGGTGCTTCTTTGAAAAATTCCAACATCTGCCCGTGGATAACCATGTCAGTTCTAGTTATTATTAAGTGCTGTCACATAGGTGTTCAACTCACAGCAACCCTATGTACAACAGACAAAACATTATTGTCATGCTTCTCTGCTATTCTTAGGGTTTTCAATGGCTGATTGTTTTTTGGGAGTGGGTTGCCAGGTCCTTCTCTCATGCCTACAGCACCTGGTGTTCCGAGGCGGTCTCCCATCTCAGTACTAACCAGGTCTGACCCTGCTTAGCTTCCGAGATCTGAAGGAATTGGACACTACAATGGTACGACTACTGGCTCCAGTTCTAGTTAGTTCCCAATTAAATTCCTTGCTCATGACCTACTGAAGTCATCTTTGTGTGTTGTAGTTAAAAATGTTGTGTTCCTGATATGGGCAAGGGTAGCAGTGAACTATATATATGTGTGTATATATATATACACATATATAATATATATTATATATACTTGTGTTTGTATAGATATATACATACATATATATATATATATATATATATATATATATATATATGACAACTCTATAACCAATGCTACCTTCAAAATGTATCTCTAATCCCTCTATTTCTATCTCCAATGGTACCTTTCTAGTTCAAATCAACCACATAGGCCACTTGCCCTACTTTGTGAGGACTAACTGAGTTCTGTTGTACTAGGTGGCCTTCCAACTTGTCACTTTACATCTTTTACCACTTCAAGATCCATTCTTCACATTGTGGCCAGAGTCGCATTTTAAAATACATCTTAAATCACGTAGCTCTTCTGCTCAACACTCTTCACTCATCTTTCAAATTCAATGTAAATTTCTTACTTTGGTGTACAAATCTTTACAGGCTTTGATTTTTTTATCATATGCTGTCATCTTGGATCTCCAAGGACCCACTTACAATTGGGAAGCTTGCTAGAATCTCAGTGATCAGACGACTGGGACAAGTTAGACCAAGGATAGGCGAATGAACGTAGCTATAGAAATATAGTCAAATCACCTTATCAGGGACCATGGTAGATGGTGGCCAGTGCAGGCTGGTATCAGTAACCTTAGGGGCCAATGAGGTTGTTGTGGATTAAATATGAAATAACGCCCCCCATAGGCTGATGTGTTTGAGTACTTGGTTCATAGTTGGTGGTACTATTTTGGGGGTTCTGGAAACTTTGGGAGGCAGGACCTTGTTGGAGGGTAGGTTACTGGGGGGGCAGATCTTTGGGGCTCATTATCCCTAGCCCTGTTCTGTTCCCTCTCTACTTCCTGGCCTGCCATGCTGTGAACTGAGCTGCTTTGCCTTGCCTTTCAGTCTGTGATGGACGGAGCCCTCTGAAACCATGAGCCAAATGTAAATCTTTCTGTCAGGCATTCTGTACAAGCAAAGAAAAAGCTAGCTGACTCAAAGGTATTTTACCAGGGCTCTTAAAGCAATGAGGACACTTCCGAGGCTAGTGGTTCCATGTGTGTTATGGTAATATCCCTGCCAATCAGCCCAGTCTCCACACCAGCAATGAAATCACCTGCATTCACAGTAGGAATCCAGTTTAGGAAGGAGGCTGGTTTGCATCATGGAAATTAGTGATTGGTGAACAAGAAGGAGGAAGGAAGGCTTCCCTAGAGCAGAATGAGCTCTTGTGGACCCATCTTCTGGGTCCCACAGGGAAGTGGGGTTCCTCAGGGCTCACATTCATTGAAGAGTAGGCACAGAGATCCCATTGTTTGGTGGTTTTTGACATCTGCAACTGAGAGGGGCTGGGTAGCTGGAGCCTTCAGGACCCAGGCCTTGTTTTGGGGCTCAGGTCAATCATCATCCTTCCCTTTGAGTGAGGGCCATCCATCTTTCATGTCCCATTCACTGCAGACTATCCTGCCATGTTTTAACCACTACTGGATATTCAAGGGGAAATGTCCTCAGCTACAAAGATTTTTTGTTTTAATTAAATGCTGTATTGAATTACAACTATTCCTATACTCATTGAGTTGATATTTACAAAGGGAGTTTTGTTAATTTTATTTTTATCCCACTTCATTTGTTTATTTAATTTTATTTTTTTGGCTAAGGCTGCAGTGCTTTTGTTTGATAAGCCATTAGTGGTAAGCTTAGTGTCAGATTTTCCACAACTTCTGTAAGCTTCTCCTGGTTGGCCTGAATTATTGCTTCTTCACATTTATGTTCCTTCTTTTTTATTTCTTTCACAAGCAACATTCATCCTCCTTGAATCTTTGCATTGTCCTTAGTGTTTGCCCTGAACCCTTATCAGATCATATCTACTCTATTTTAATTTCTGAGATACAGAAATGCTTCCTCTGCATATTGATACCTTGTTTTCTGCTTAAAAAATGAAGCTTTCAGAAAAATCTCTGAAGGACCAAAGGCAACTCATTTTCAATGCTTAGTTTGCTGGTATAGAGGAAGACGTGAGAATTCCCTGGAAAGGCACACTGGATATCCTTCAAGGATGTTTTATTGTCATGAAGGCTGGCACAAGAGGTGAGTAGAGTGAGAGGTGAAAAATAAGGCAGCTCCTTGTCCTTGAGAAATGAAGGTTTTATTGCCTGTAGGGTCTTAGTGAGAAATCTCCTACCTTGGCGCTCTCATCTGAAAGATGGAGGCAAAGATGAGAAAGGGAATTAGGTTGTTTTCTTAGGAACCTTTTTAGTGAATAATAAATAGACATTTTAACCAGCAGTGGGACATCTGAGTAGCTAACCAATTGTAGCTGTGGGATTCTTGAAAATCACCAAGAAAGAGGAAAGTCACCTGCCTAACTGGTTCCAGCAGTGTAGGTAGGTAAGATGCACTAGAGACAAAAGAACAATGACTGACAGGAGAAGGGGAGTTGTAAGGCATCTGCAGCATACAGGCAGGGAGCAGGAGCAGGATTGAGTATCACTTGGACCAGGACAAGCAGATGCTCTCATCCTCCCTCATCTTTCTTGTCCCACATACAGCATATAAAGACTTGGCAGCATAAGTCAGGATGAGGAAGGAGAGTAACTTTTCTGAAGGGAAAGATAATAAGTCTTAAGGAGATGAGAATCACTCTTGTGTCTTTGGTAAGTCTTGGTGACTCTACTATTTAACGATGGAGGATAATGTACCATGTTGTCCATAGAATCTTCTACAAAGATGGAAGGGTTCTATATCTGAAGCTAACTCTTAGCAGTATGCAATTTCTGAGAACATAAAATGGGGCTAGTGTAAGTGAACAACTGAATTTTAAATTTCATTTAGCTTTAATTATTTTCAGTAGCCACAAATGGCTAAAGGGCTACCATATTGGACTGTCCAGGTTAACAGGGTAGTGCAGTGTCTGAAACCGGGAAGTAATCAACAAATGCTAATTGACTGACAGAATGAATGAGATGGCAAATGAAAAAATAATGAAGTTGAAAAGAAAAATAAATACATGTCTGTTTGCCTCAGCATTGGTATAAGGATCAAGGGGTTCAAACATCACCCTAAGAACTTTATCCAACCATACAAGCTGCCATTCTAGAGTGAAGTGCTATTTGAAAATGAGATACTATTTGAAAATTCACATATAAGTAAATTTATTTAAAGTATGTGTGGATGGAATTCTATAAAAACTGCTGTCTAGACTTTGTTATTATAAAACTTAATTTCTCTTGGATTCCAGGTATTTCAGTCAAGCCAGAATATAAGCAAGGTAAACTTTAAGTATCATTAAGAACATTACCTACTAAGTACCTGACTAATGTCAGTTCTTCTTGTCACATTATTAATTTGCCTTTCTTTTGTTATCATGCTTAACTTGAAATCTTCTCATTTTCCTTTTTCTTCTAATTTTTTGTTTATGATATACCCTAAAGAACCAAGGAAACAAACCATTAAATATTTTATGCCAGTAAGTGTTGGGAAGGCTACAACTGACCATCCAGGGAGGAAGAGGTTGGCTTTGTATGTAGAAGGAATAGGTGAGGACAGGGATAAAGAAAGCACTCTCAGGACACCTAGCTCAGAATTCAGATGATTGCTTTTATTGCTGGGCTAAGGCTTTATCCAGAGGCAAAGTAATTGCCTTTTCTATGATTATATTTTATTGTTTTGTTTCTAGGCATAGTCTAAGTCACATTCTTTCTTTTTCTTAATGGCTATCACTCCAACTATCTTCTTTTTTTGCTCTTTTCTACTAACTGGTACAGAAATAAAATTATAAATGTTTTATTTTATTAAAAACAGCCATGAGAACAGACATAGTATAACACCATCATTTAGGAAACTTCCTAATTGTGGTGTCTGTGCTGGCTTGCTTCTCTTTTCCTCCCTCTCCCTCTCCCCCCACCTCTCTCTGTATTTAATGGATGCAGTATCAGTTATTTGGTACAATTTCATTGGTAGGAGCCATCCCGTAATAAAGTCAACCTATGAAACTAAAGGATTATACATTTTTTAAAAAGATTCCATTCATTAACTTTAAGAAATACAATGTAATGATTTACATGGTAGGTATTGTCTTTTTTTTTTGTTTCTCCCTTTATTTGTAAATGATGGTGGTGTGCAGAGTAATTAAGCATTGGCTTTTTCCATTATGCACCTATTACATCACTCTTGGTTACACTTTTATCAACTTACAAGGTTTATGGAGTCTCATGACTAATATGTAGCAAAAGTCAAATGCATATTTGGGTTATATTCCCCTGTTTTTCCAATGTACTCATGAAATTGTGTTGTTTACATTGATATGATCCTCTCTGCCTTTATCCCTCTACATTGATTCTCCTCCCTGTCCCAGATTCCACAATCTTAGCTTCTCTTTATTATTCCCTCTCTCCTTCTTTCTACTCTTTATCTTGTCCCTTTGCTAAATTTAATTGAAGTCACATTCTCTCCAGCCATGGGAATCTCATGCTTTTTATAGACTCCCTCTTCAAAGGGATAAAGTGATGATGAGTGAGAAAACCAGATTAGATGCTAGGTAACTTTATCTCTAATCTTGGCTTAGACAGAAACTTCTATTTGACTTTGTGCTCAGAGTGTATAGACTTCATTCATTCTACCACTGTATGGTCTACTTAAAATATTAAGTCATTAAATATCACTGACAATATTGTTTTATTAGTAAGCATGGCATTCTATAGGTTTTTCAGGAAAACTTGTAACTGATGCATGAGGACATTCAGGCATGGTCGCTATTGGTTAATAGCCTGCAGGCTGTGTGGTGGCTGAGATTGTGTGCACCCAGCACCTAGCAGAGAGAGAGGCACAGATTAGAACTTGATAAATATTTGTTGGATATCTAATGAATGCATGATGGTTGAGTGAACAAAAATACGCAGGGAAGAACCAGCTGTGCACATAGGGTGCCACTAGGTTTATGCAGGATCAGGTGTGTTCCAGTTCTTTGTTAGGCTGGGGGATTTTTGCTAACCTTACTTGATTGCCTGAGAAGGCTTTATCTGGCACACTCAATTATAGCTGTCTGCTCAAATATGATCCAACAGCAGTCTGGTTTGTCAAACACAAAAAGCTGATAGACTTGGTCTTTCTCACATCTTTAAGCAACATGACATGAATATTGCAGAGTTACTCTGATCCCCTGCTGGCTACCCCTGCCTCCCTCGGGCTAGCTGAGTTAGAGATCTCCATTCGATCCAGCCTGACTCCTCTGACTTAGTTGGCAATTTTACTGGATAGCTGGAGAGGACCCACCTTTTCTGTGGCAGGATCTGGCTAAGTTTAACAAAACAAGGGTCTGAAAGGTAGCTGCTCTGTGGGACTCGGGCTTAGCTGACAGGCTGCTGGACTCTCCCTTCCTCAGGGTCTCACAAGGAAAAGAAGCAATGAATGGCCAGCCTGGAGCTGTAGTGCTCATGGCTGGCCCTACAACTGGGATGACTAGGACAGGGGCAGTTACTGCATTCTTCTCACCCATTGTCTCCTGTCCAAGATGAGCAGGGAGCCTGGGCTTGGATGTGGTCACAGTCACGTTATTATCTGACCCAGAATTAGAGAGAACTATTGGAAAGTGCTTTTATTTAAATTATGCTTTATGTTTGATGACAGTAACTGAAAAATAAAATCAAACAAAGCAGTGCTCCCATTAGGGCACAATAAAAGATCTCAAAAGGGTGGTCCTTTGGTTTGCACTTGATGAAACATCATAATGCTGGGGAGGGAGAATGTTTCTTCTATCTCTTTTCTTTCATTTCCACCTCAGTTTGCTATTTTGCAAACCTTGAAGCAGGGCAGTCCTGGTTTAGTCAGCCTTCATCACAGTGACAAAATACCAGACAAGAATCAAGGTAAAAGAGGCAAGATTTATTTTGGCATGCAGTTTTAGAGATTTTAGTTCACAGTTGTCTCTGTTGTTTCTGGGCCTTGGTAAGGCTGAACATCATGATGGAAGGGCATGGCATTGGAAAGCTGCTCACCTCACGGCAGCCAGGAAGCAGGGAGCTAATGGGAAGGGCCTGGGACAAGATGTACCCTGGAAGGCCACGCCCCCGGTCTCCTACTTTCTCTCATTAGACACCACCTCCTTATAATCTATTCAGCTAGGACCTCATCAATGGACTGATTCCTCACGATCCATCACCTCTCTATAGGACCACCAGTTGATAACCACGCCTTCCACACATAAGCATCTGGGAAACATTTTAGATCTAACCTATAACAAAACCTTGTGAGGACCAATATAACTACAGCATCAAGGGCTTCACAGGAGAGAGGAGGTCAACAAGAGTGTTGACCAACAAATGAGATCCATGAATCCAAGGGTCGCCAGAATGCAGACAATATGCAGAGGAGAGGCAGTGAGCAACCTCAGAGGCGAACCTTTGCCCTTCAGGGAGACGATGTGGATTTTGTAGAGGCTAAGATTCCAAAGACTTTATTTTCCAAGGGCATTCAGTTAACTCTCTGGACTTTTGAGTTCTGGGAAATTAAGTTATGCTTGTCTAAAGCCATACCATCTTGGTGTCCAGTCCTGTTTGATGTTGGAAGCTAAGCAGGGTAGAACCTGATTAGTCCTTGGATGGGAGACTGCCTGGGAATCCCAGGTGCCGTAGGCTTGGGAGAAGGACCCAGCAGCCCACTTCTGAAACGAATAACAATTGAAAACCCTATGAATAGCACAGAAACCCTGACAATAGTGCTGGGAATGGCAGTGTTGGGTAGTATTTCTTTCTGTTGGACATAGAGTTACTATGAGTTGGACCAGACTTTATGGCACCTTACAAGAACAATAACAAGTCAGACTTCATTACTCACTCACCAACTGCATTGCGCCTGCCTGGAAATATCTGTGTTGGATTTTTCCTGATGTTTTTAGGAAAAACAGTGGGTGAGAGGAGAGGGAAAATCACACCAGCATGACTGCCCTTGAGGAGTTTCTATCCCATCAAAGACGCTGTGGGGACAATGTTGACAGAAGTGCCAGAAATGTCAGTTCTGAGAAAAAGAGTATGGATGGAAAACTTCACTGTAGGCTGCGGTGGGCCCTTGACTCTCTCAACTGTTACGAGAGAGGAGTTGCAAAGCCACGTCTCGGGGCCCCTGAGGAGCGTGGCTCTCATGAACATAGACTTGAATATTCATTAGAGTGCACTTCATGGGCTTTATTCCTAGATAAATATAAAAATCCACAAGTGCTCCCAAAGAGCCCCTTCTGTGACGTGGAGCTGAAGCAGGGAGAGGGCAAGTACAAGGACCCTGAGAAGAATATGAGGGCACAGGATGACAAGAGCTGATTGAAGGAGTGTGCATGACCCACACCATTAAGAAGTCACACTCGACTAGTTGCAAACTAATGAACGAATTGCATGAAGAAAAACAAGAGAGGCACCAAGCACTGAAATGCATGTGCACACAAGAATACACACACACACACGCACACACGCATGCACGCACAACCCCCTGCTTGATTCAAAGGTTCCCTAGTTTTCTTATTTCAAAATTCTTAATTGATCCGTGTCTGTCAGGTGGCAAAACAGACATAGGAGACGCTGACTTCGTGCGTCTGACGCAGATGAATTCAGCACCCATCACCAGGGGCTGGCCTGGCTGAGAGGTTTGTGCAATATCAAAAATATCGGTCCGAAATCAAGTATGAATAAGAAGCCTTTAGAATAAGTGGATCTCACATTCTTGCTTCACGTTGACTGGAATTCCATTAAAGCCAAGAAGGATGCTTTTGAGACAAAAGCAAAGCAGAGGTTTTCTTAGCAACATGTTTCCAGTAATCACCTGGAAGCTGTTGAAGTTCTAGTTCCCTGGGTGTCACCAAGACAGGTTGGGATTCAAAAGGCCTCAAGTAGGAGGCAGGAATCTCATCTTTTAGCAGGACCCCCGATGATTCTGGACCATATTTTGAGAAGCTCTGACTGTCCTACATCCATCATCACACTAATGGGAAATATTACTTTAGCCAGAGGTGGTGGCACGTGACTGTAATCCCAGTGACTTGGGAGGCTGGGGTGGGAGGATCTGAGTTTGAGGCCAGAGGCTGCCTGCATAACTTAGGGAGACCTTGTCTGAAGATCAAAACAAATAAGCAAAAAAATTAAAAGCCCCAAAAAACTGGGCTGGGGATGCAGCTCTGTGGTAGAGCACTTGCAAAGTATGTGTAAAGCCCTGGGGTCAGCCCCTTGGTACTGCTAGAAAAAAAAAAAGAAAAAGGAAAAATATTACTTTAGCAATTTTCTTATTAATTTATTTACGTTGTCAAAATGTATTAAAATATGCTCAATGCTGTACCAGGGATACAGAGATAAATATTGCCAAGGTCCTAACTTCAAGAAGTTCAGAGTTGAGGAGCTGAGTCAAACTCTTGTGTTGTTGTTAGGTGCCATCGTGTCGGTATCCAACTCATAGCGACCCTACATACAGCAGGCAAAACACTGTTGTCAGTGCTTCTCTGCTGTTCATAGAGTTTTCAATGGTGGATTGATTTTTGGGAGTGGGTTGCCGGGTCCTTCTCCCAAGCCTACAGTACCTGGTGTTCCCAGGCGGTCTCCCATCTAGGTACTAACCAGGCCCGACCATGCTCAGCTTCCAAGATCTGACAGGATCAGATATCACGGGGCTATGGCTGCAGGCTTTTATATTATCCTATCTGGGTAATGTTAACACTCTACCAAGCTGGACAGAGGGCAGACACATGTCTCATCTATACCTATAGGAAGTTACAGAGGTGACTGAGTGATAACATGGAGAGATTAATGCCATGGAAAGACAATTTATATGGCTTATATTCCTCAGGGCTGGGATTTAGCTCAGTGGGTAGAGCACTGCGCTGCAGTCTCTGAGGCCCGGAGTTCAATTCCCAGCACCGCAAAAATGGGAGAAGGGCCTGGCAATCCCGAAACAGTCAGCCATTGAAAACCCTATGAGGGTCGCTATGAGTTGGATACCGACTCGACGGCACCTAACAACAACAACAACAACAACAACAACAACAACAACAACATATTCCTCAGAGAAGGGGATGACCCAGGCCACCACACAGGGCCATGTGAGGAATCCAGTATGGTCTGGAGGCACAAAGGAATGAGGTAAAGCCTATATTTGAAGACCTTTCTTTATGGAATTTCCATGGAAAAAGCAAGCAGAGGGGGAGTAAACCATTTGGGATTGGCTAGTTTGAATAATTTTAGGTCTTTGAGCCATAGAGGTGGCCCCTGAGTGCATGGCACCTATTTCTGGGATGACTGCAGGCAGGGAACACATTGGCTCAGTATGTAAGAGTTAGATTAGGGGTTGGTTAGCTTGTGGATGAGAAGTGTGCTCCCATATACGTGTTGTTCAGTATCTTTATAATTGTCCCTGTGATAAATAGATGTCAAATAGACAAATGCAGAATCTAAGAAAACACAGAGTCCATCATTCTCTGCTCAAGTTTATTACCTGAAAATAGCCTCAGAAAGGGTAAAAGCAATTTGCCATAAAACATTGAAATGTGACCATTGTAAGACGCAGCCTGTAACCTAATCCATACCTAGTGTAGAACTTTTCCAAAATAAATTTAGTAGCCCAGAGGTTAATGTATTTATTGTTTATGCCAGCAGCCAGATTCCAAATGCCTGGGTTCTATCTCATCGCCTTAAATCCTTTTCTAAATGGAAAAGTAAAATTGTTGCTGGGAATGCGGAATGGACGTTGCTGGCCTACCACCCACCGGAGGAAATTAGTGCCTAAATCCTACAAAGAGCGATTTTGGCTAACCTAGCTGGAATCTGATAATCTAGGTAGTTTATGAAATGTACGAAGTTATTCATGTGGGTAGGCTTAGGACCGCATGTTGGTGCCATAGAACGTATTTGAATTCATTTTGGGGCCACTGAATCCATGACACATGGTGTTTTAAGTGATCTTTTAAGGTCACACTGAAAATTTGTTGTAAAACTAGGAGGTGAATTTCTATTCCTCTGTATTCTCCACTAAAAATCTGCAGTATAATGTCTTTTATTTTATTTTTTTTCTCTTGATCGTGTTTCCTGGGGGAGGTGGGAATGACTAAGATAGATGTCTGTGAAAGAGTGAATATGTTGTTAGGTGCCATCAAGTCAGTATCCGACTCATAGCAACTCTCATAGGGTTTTCAATGGCTGACTGTTTCGGGATTGCCTTGGGAGTGGATTGCCAGGCCCTTCTCCCATTTTTGTGGTGCTGGGAATTGAACTCGGGACCTCAGAGACTTTAGCACAGCGCTCTACCAACTGAGCTAAATCCCAGCCCCTAAGAATGAATATTGATGGCACATTATGTAAGGCTCAGTGGAAGTTGTGAATTCACCAGATGCTGGGGAAGTTAGCAGCGTCTCTATTATGCATTTCCTTGGCCTAAGCTTGGATGGTTTCCAAGAAGCAGTTGCAGAAGCTAGTGGAGGACCTGATGTGAGGGTGTGGGTGCACATACATCTGTGTGTGTGAGTGTGTGTATGCGTGTGTGAATGCTAACTTGTTTAAATGAGGAGGAATGTGGGAGCAACTTTCCAGTCTTCTTTTAACTGAATGATGAGCTTGGATTTTTACAGGAAATCAAATTAGAAGCTGAAAAAAGCCTAGATCTTTACTTCTAAGCAAGCTGGCCTCTAGGCAATCTCTTATTTTTTATTTTTTTAAGGGAACCAGGTCCTTATTGCTAAGTTTGCTTAGCAACACGTTTTCTTGATGACGTTCTCAAAGCAGAGGGAAGTGAATGGAGGTTTGATTAACCACAGGCCATAATGGCTATATCAGTTTCTTTTGTAAGTGGAAGATTGTCTTTGCATATTCATAAGGGGGTGTCTAAGCAACTCCGCTGGAGTCTCAAGGGGCTAAACTGTTGGATTAGGAAGTATATGGGAGGCCTCTCAATGGGTGGCCCTGGGGACATTTGTTCACAATCAAGGAATTCAGATTGTACAGAATTTACTCACTGTAAAAGTTGTTAGGCATCAAAGGAGGTTATAGAATTTATTTTTCCCATAGATCTTTAGGGACAGGACAGAAACTCACTGAATAGGTTGGACTCAATACCATCCTGAGGCCTTTGAAATTAACTATTACTGGTATGGAAGAGATAAAGGAAATGAAGAATCCCAGAAGCACAAAAGTCAATCCAATGATCCCAGCAGCTGAGGGTGGGGGCTGGTGTATAAATTGGCCATTGTGCGATTAAGGTTACATTTTGTAGTTTAGGATAATAGAGATTTTCCTAAGACTACACCACTAGCATGAGCTTGCCCATTACAGTCCTACCTTGTTAAAATGTATTAATACCAGGGTGATCTGAATCAGGAAAATAAACCTGGGACTTCTATCACTCATACGAGAGTCAACCAATTGTTAAAGATCGAGTTCTATTCCATTTATATCATTTTTTTCCCCTTTCACAATTATGTTTAAATGTATCACCTCACTGCATCCTCCAAATAGGTTTAACTAAGTGCTGGGAATCTGGGATAAATTATTTACATCCTGTTTTTGAATGACTGGCAAGGCTAAGATTGGAATCCAACACTCTCTCCACTTGCCCAAATGGCTTCCTTCCAAAGACTTCTCTTGTGGGCATTGTCTGATTCTGCCGTTTTCTGAGAGCATTGTTAGGTCACGGACTGTTGCGTTCTGGAGACTTGAATCCGAACAGGCCATCAGGGCTACCTGTCCCAAAGCAAATCAGGAACGGATTTCAGTGCCGTGAATTCGGCTCCAGACCATGTGTCACAAAGTCTAGAAGGGGGGAAATATTCACAAGCATTTTGCAAGAAACACACATGGAAGGTAAGAATTAGACTTGCATGGCAGCGCTAAAACAATTCCCACTCCAGATGCAGAATTAGTGGAGTGAATACGCACTCTGTGTATTAAAGGCTTTGCAGAGAGCTGGTTTTGCCTGTGAGCTCCTCGAGACCAGTTTTTGATCCCTAAATTCAGCTTGCAGGAACCTTTAAACAAATGTATGCGGCATTATTCTCATTATTCAATTATGACAGTCTTTCCCCCAGCATTTTAATTAGCACTCATTTACTGAGAATTAAACTGTCATTTTAGTTGAACTCAAAGGAGAACCCCAGGGACATGCATTCCACAAGATAATAAAAGCACCATATAATTCTGATGCTTCGACAATTTAGACTGAAGCCATGACAGGGCTTTTCTGTCAGCCATTTAGGATGGAACTTAATCATTGCTGTTGGGTGGGGGAGGGGGGCCCTCATGCTACACCTGAAAATTCAATGCCTAATCATGTTAGATCAAGAAAATCGGCTCTTTGATTCCTACTTGATGCTCTAAAACAGAAAAATCAGCAGAAAAGATCTGTTGGCCAGTGTTAGCCGTTTACCTTCTATCCCTGGTTTTGCCACGTAGCCACTGGTTATTCTAGGCAGGGTGGGCTCTGGCTATAGGTGATGGCCGCCATGATGACTGTGCCTCACAGTGGCTGTGATTGTAGCATCCTCTGCTCTCTGGGCCTGCCCTTACCTCCTCAGACATTTGTCATATAGACAATATTTCACCACTATCTCTGAAAAAATGCCATTTTCTTGCATTTTTAGGGGCTTAAAGGGGAACCAATGAGGTTTTCCTTTAGCCCACTGAAATTTGGGATTAGCTTTACAGACTTTTCACGGTTTGCCTTCACCCAACCAAGTGATTCACCAGTTTTGAAGAGTTAGATAACCTGAGTTGACTAGAAGAAGCAGGGAGTCTCAGGACCCAGGATTGTAGAAGAGATATAACATTTACCATGCAGTAATGGCTAGGGTCCCAACTTTAAATTGAGAAAGCTGAGGGTCAGAGAAATGAGATGATTTTTCTGGTATAAATAAGTGAATTTGTAGAAAGTGAAAATTGGAATCCAAGTATTCTGATTTCTGTGTATTTTATTTCTCTGCATCTATGAGGCAGTATATGGTAGCAAGAGAGCAGGAGCTCTGGGATCCAAACGCTAGGGTGTGAAGGCTGGCTCCCCCACTTCCTACTATTAGGAAAATGTCTTCACTTTTACGCTAGTACGTCTTTCAAGCAGTGCCTAGCACATAGCAAGAGCTTTAATTGCTACCCGTTATTACTGTAGCTTTCTGTTGTCCATGAGTCCTGATAGCCACCAGAGAGCAGCAGGTAGGCATGTCTTCTTTCTCCATTCCATTATCTTCTGCCAGGCTGAGTCCCAGCTCTTTGTTCTTTGTATCTAAACTTTATAACAACCATGTGTTATAAGTGATGTCAATCTGCCTTTAGGATGGAAAAAAATGGAAACAGATAAATAATTTGTCCAAAGTTCCATAGCCAAAAGGTCAGACTTAGAACTCAATTCCATCATCATCATCATCATCATCATCATCATCATCATCATCATCATTATTTCGGTGTTGGAGATGGAACCCAGAGCCTTGTCCATGCTAGGCACGTGCTCTACTGAGCTAAGCTACCAGCTTTGTTCTCTGATTACAAAATCCAAATACCTTTTGTATATGTCATGCTGATACCACTTACAGTTCTAATTCTAGCCATTTCAGATGTTGGCTACAGCCATGCAGTTTGTTTTATTTTGTTTTGTTTTGGTGGGGGAGGGTACCAAAGGATTGAACTCAGGGCCTCTTGCATGCCAGGCAAGTGCTCTACCACTGAGCTGCATCCCCACCTCCCCATCCCCCTTTTTAATTTTTTTATTTTGAGACAGGGTCTTGTGAAGTTACACAGGCTCCCTCTGGCCTCAAACATGGGATCCTCTTGCCTCTGCCTCCCAAGTCACCAGGATTACAGGCATGTGCCACTGCACCCTGCTCCTGGACTTTCATTTTTAGTGGGGAGTTTGTAGGGTGGTGTGTATCCTCCCAAATTATATTTTATGAGTGCATTCGACTACTACTTGCTGAAGTAATTTATCTTTTCACCTTTTGGAATAAACACTAATCTTTTCTTGCCTCAGCTTCCCTAAAAGTCAGTTAGATGGAAAGGGAAGCTTAGAGGTTCTATGAGAAGAAAGGGTGTTTTTCTAATGTGAAAATGTCTTTCATTATTCTTTTCTCAAGGCTGTCTGTGGCCTTAATAAGACAGAAGCAAGGAAAAATCTTTGAAAAACAGAAAAGAACTATTCAATAGAGGGAAAGTAAGAACTTTCATTTTTTCTTGCCATGAAATTTACCATGAAATAACATTGACTTTGCTTTGATGGGTGGTGTATCTTATTGGTATCCCCCACACAAAAATAAGGAGGAGTCCAGATCTCTCACAAGTGCTTCAAGTGAATCTTTGCTTCCTTTTAGTGCAACTAAATTCTCTTTCTTTTGTGTATAACTTTGGATTTTCCTAGCAAAGCTTAAGAGTAAAAAACCATCCTCAACAAGTGAGCACCCATCCCCATTCACTTCAATTTGGGAAAAGGAGATTCTGCTGCACGCGTTTAAAACTGCAAGGGCTGCACAGTGCTCTAGCAGAAGCCGACCAGAAGCCAGCCCTGGCGAGTTACTCTCTTGCACACAGTAAAAGTAACAATCCCTGCCCTTCAGCCAGGAACCACTGTTCTAGGTGCCAGAGAAGCACCAGGGAACCAAATGGCATCATTGCTCTTGGGAGTTTGCCTCTTAGAGGAAAAGCGGTGAACACATAAATGAATAAATTGGATAATACAGTAATAACTGTTGTTAGGTGCTGTCGAGTCGAGTCTGACTCATAGCAACCCTATGCACAACAGAACGAAACACTACCCAACAGTGTGCCATGCACATGATCTTTTTATGTTGGAGCCCATTATTGCAGACACTGTGTTTCTTATTTTGAGTCCTGTCACATTAGCAACTGGAGATCCCAGGTGCTTTATTCCATTCCTGCCTGCTCTACTTTGAGGAGGCGACTCTTTCCCATTATTTCTTGAATTCCTTCCAGGCTGCAGAACTTATTTTCCAGCCCTGGATTTAACAGTGCTTCTCTGCTAGTCATAGGGTTTTCAATGGCTAATTGTTTTGGGAATGTGCTACCAGGTCCTTCTCTCTAATCTAGCTTAGTCTGGAAACTCAGCTGAAACCTATTCACCATGGGTGGCCCTGCTGGTATATGAAATAGGGGTGACAAAGCTTTCAGCATCACAGCAACACTCAAGCCTCCACTGAATGACAAGTGACAGACACATGGGGGAAGGTAATAACTATCATGTATTAAATAATAAGTTGTAGTTCATGAAATGCTCTCTGATGTGTTAATTCACTTAATCCTCACAAGGACCAGGGGGCTTCCTAGGTAGGCACTAGGCATTGGGGTGGGAGCATATTCACCCTGGCTATCTCTCCTTTCAGTTCTGTTCCTCTTGGATTTGTGGCCTGTCTTGAATCTCCTTTCCTTCCTATAATGACAACGAGTCTCCTCCTCTGTATCACCTCAGGGTCATGCCCTTGCCTCTATACCTACTGTGCCCTGGGTGCATTCACCAAGCACAATGACTTTCCATCACTGTGGTGATGCTCTTACATTCCTACCTTGATCCCCTGGTCTATCATCTCAGCTCTAAATTCATCTATTGAGCTATATGTCTGGTTATAGATGTTATCATGAGTTAGGTGCCTCTTAGAAAGTTTTGTTGTTGCTAGGTGCAATCAAATCGGTATCCGACTCATAGTGACCCTACGTACAACAGGCAAAACACTATTGTTACTGTTTCTCTGCTGTTCATAGGGTTTTCAATGGCTGATTGTTTTTTGGGAGGGGGTTGCCAGGTCCGTCTCCCAAGCCTACAGCACTTGGTGTTCCCAGGTGGTCTCCTATCCAAGTACTAACCAGGCCCGACCCTGCTTAGCTTCTGAGATCTGATGGGATTGGATGCCACAGGGCTACGGCTGCAGGCCTTAGAAAGTTTAGTGTTTACTTATTCACTATGGAACTCTTGACTTTCTCCTATTTCCAAACTGGTTCTCACTGCCCCCAGCCTTGTCTTACCTTCAGAGAAAAAGGGCATCACCACCCACTTGTACAGCTCAGGCCATAAACTTAGGAGTTACTCTTAGTTTCTGCCCTTGCCTCATTCTCAAGGTCCAGTCTTCAAGCAAGTCCTGTCGATTCTGTGTCTATGTTGTGTCTCAAGCTGTTGTCTCTCCTGTGTTAGTCAGCTTTTTCCATTACTATAGCAAAATGCCTGACACAATCAACTTATGAAAAGGAAAGGTTTATTTTGGCTCACAGTTTTGGAGGTTTCAGTTCATGATCAATTGGCCCTACTGCTTTTGGGCCTGTGGCGAGATCGCACATCATGGTGGGGAATACAGAGTAGAAAAACCATTTATCCCATATCTGGGGCATGAAGAGGAGGAAGAGGAAGAGACCAGGTCCACAGCCCTCTTCAAGGGCATCCCCACAGTGACCTAAAAACTTCCACAAGACCCCACCTCTACTGCCAAGAGCGCCAAACTGGGAATGAAGCTTTTACCACTTGGGCCTTTGGGAGACACTGCAGATCCAAACCATAGCATCCTCTAATCTCCTGTTTCCAGCCTCCCAACCCAAATCACCGTTACCCACTGCCCAGATTCCTACAGTAGCTACCTCACCCATCTCTCTGCTGCCTCTCTGCTTCCTACACCAACTCGACATGCCATTGGCCAGATAGTAGCCAATCAGGACACTGATCTTTACAAAAGAAGACAAAGTCTTTCCCATGCTGACATCACTCAGTGACTTCCAACTCTACTTAGAAAACACTTAAGTTTCTTACCTCACCTTAAATACTACATGGGATCTGGCTCTTGCCCAGCTTTTTCATCTCCACCCTCACTTCACGCTCTTGTTCTCCTTGTCACTAGTGTCCAGTCCTGCCTGGATTTATGACATTTCTAGGAGACCCCACCCCCTTCTGCACCCCCGGATCTTTGCACCTGCTGTTTTCCCTCTCTCTCTGGGTCTTAGCCTAATTACTCCTCATTTTTCATGCTTCATTTTATATATAACCTTTTTAGAGAGGCCTTTCCTGGCCACTCCCATCTCTTATTTTTTTCTCTACTAGTACATCTGGTTGATTTTTTTCCTAGAACTTACTTGTGCACACAATAAATTCAACCCGGAAGTGGACTAGTCCATGTGTTTCAGGACAGTTTCCAAACTTTCTCTGCTTTGGGGTTAGGTACTAAGCCATCTGCTTGCTTTTTTGTATTCATATTATTTGTTGTTTTAAGGTGCCATTGAGTTGGGTCTGACTCATGGTGACCCTATGTACAACAGAATGAAACCCTCCCCGACACGGTGCCACATCTGACACTATGTCAGTGCTTTTCTGCTGTTCCGAGGGGTTTCAGTGGCTGATTGTTTTGGGATTGCTTTGGGAGTGGATTGCCACATGCTTCTCCTATTTTTGTGGTACTGGGGGTCAAACCCGAGCCTCGGAGAGTACAGGGTAGCACTCTACCAACTGAGCCAAACGCCAGCTTTTCGTACCCATCGCCCCCATAATAACATCTCCTCAAATCCAGTCATACCCCCATTTCAAATAAGGCTAATGGATTTATCCAAACCACATCGAGGTCAATCAGTGCTCTTTGTACTTCACTTCAGCCTTGGTGACAGTGGTGATTAGTGAGTGGTTGACATTCAGATTAAGTGACAAAGAGTATGTCTGAGGACTGCATATGTTGGTGCTTTTTAAGTAAATTTCAGAACTACCAATCCATAATATAGATTAACTACTATTTGTCTCTTTCCTCCCTCCCTCTCCCTCCATCCCTCTGCCTCCCTCTCTCTTCCTCTCTCCCTCTGTCCTTCTCTCCCTCTCCTTCTCCTCCTCCTCCTCCTCCTCCTCTTCCTCTTCCTCTTCTTCCTCTTCCCACTCTTTCTCCCCCTCCTCCCCTTCCCCCTCCTCCCCCTCCTCTTCCTCCTCCCTCTCCCCCTT